>SRQA01001329.1:0-10951 GCA_018360365.1 Claviceps citrina
GGCAGCGGTCCAACGACCGGGGTAGTAGGAGGAGCAGGCATCATGGCGGTCATGGAGGATGCGCAGTACTTCTCACAGGCGCGGGGGTGCTATGTCGGCGGAAATGGCCTGGGACCGGCGGGTAATGGCGTCGGTGATGGGAGGGGGGCTTCTTTGGCTGGATTGCACGGATGATGATGGATGGGGGGGTTTGGGGGTGGAGGGAAGAGGCGGTCTTCTTCTTCTTTTTTTTTCTTCTTCTTTGTATTCTTTTCTTAATAGGAT
This sequence comes from Claviceps citrina, assembly GCA_018360365.1. NCBI lineage: Eukaryota > Fungi > Ascomycota > Sordariomycetes > Hypocreales > Clavicipitaceae > Claviceps > Claviceps citrina. The sequence continues at coordinate 265 of SRQA01001329.1, forward strand.
TGGGGGGATCTGACGGGGGTGAGGGGGCTTTTGTTGTTGGATCCCTTTTAAGTGTGTTGTGTATTGATTTCAAGTTGAAATACCTGTGTAGATGTGTAGATGTGTGAGGCCGACGGCGGGCGCGTGTGCGTGCATGGGCTGTGCTTTTGCCTCTTTCTTGCTGTGGCGTTGTGATGGGTGATATGATTTGTTGAAGAACGACGAAAGCCAAGAAAAATAGGTGGACCGCCACGGCCGCGGCGTCTGGTCCGTGGCTGCCGTGGGTTGGACCGCTGGTGCGTGCTTGGCAAAGTCCACCCTGTTGCTTTGCTCTCGAGTCTCGAGTCTCGAGTCTCGGATCAAGCAGCCCTGCCCCTCCCTTCCCGGCCTGGTCTTTTTCTAATCTTCTACTTTCTATTTTTGTTTCTTATCAATTCTCGAAACCCGCGTCACCTCCTTCACCCCTGTCGACTCACGGCTCACCAGGAGCCACAACGTCTGCTGCCACACTTGTTGCTTCTTCCTCACCATGCAGGTCCCGCTGTACCGCCTCGAGTGCGGAGTCAACTCGTATGAATGGGGCAAGAAGGGGGAGAGCTCTGCGGCGGCGAGATTCGCGGCCGCTACGCCTAGGGAAGGATTTCATCTTGAGTCGGAGAAGCCGTATGCCGAGGTGTGTCTCTCTCCCTACTCTCTCCCCCCCCCCCCCTCTTGCTTGGTGTGCAAAATGCAAAATATATGGGTTTTGCTGACCACTACGACCTCGTAGCTTTGGATGGGAACGCATCCGTCCAATCCGTCCAAGGACGTCAAGACCGGCCGAACCCTTCTCGATCTCTGCTCCGAGAACCAGGCGCTTCTGTCGTTCTCAGTATCATCCAAGTACGGGGCCAAGCTGCCCTTTCTTTTCAAAGTCCTGTCCATCAACAAGGCGCTGTCGATCCAGGCGCATCCCAACAAGAAGCTGGCCGAGCAGCTGCACGCGCGAGATGCCGACCACTACCCCGACGACAATCACAAGCCGGAAATGGCCATTGCCATCACGCCGTTCGAGGGGCTCTGCGGGTTTCGACCACTGGCCGAGATTAGTCACTTTCTCGTCCACATTGCCTCGCTGCGAGCACTCGTTGGCGAGGAGGTGGCCGCCGAGCTCGTGGACACGGTGAGCAAGGGAAACGACGGGCATGACGAGGCCAACAAGGCGGTCCTCAAGAAGGCCTTCTCGGCGCTGATGTCGTCTTCGAAAGAGGAGGTGAGCAAGTCGCTGCCCGGATTGGTCGGGCAGGCCAGGACAGAGGGTGCGCAGTTCGCGGCCGGCGGAGTTGCCTCGACCACGGGCGCCATCTTGGCGGAGCTCGTGACGCGCCTGTATGGACAGTTTGGAGACGACATTGGCATCTTTGTCCTCTTCTTCCTCAACTTTGTGACTCTGCAGCCCGGGGAGGCCTTGTTCCTCGTGGCGGATGACATTCACGCCTATCTGTCGGGCGACATTATCGAGTGCATGGCTGCGTCGGACAATGTTGTCCGCGCCGGACTGACGCCCAAGTTCAAGGACGTGTCCACGCTCGTCGACATGCTCACGTACAACTACGCGCCCATCGAAGAGCAAAAGATGGCCCCCACCGACTATCCGTACGCGACGCTGAACCGCGCAGGGTACAGTTCGGGCTCGGCCGTCATCTTGTACGACCCGCCCATTGACGAGTTCAGCGTGGTGAGGAGTGTGCTTAGGGGGCCCGGTGCCAGAGCCACGTTTGAGCCGCTCGAGGGACCCAGCATCATAATCTGCACCGGCGGAAAGGGCAAGATTGCCGTTGGCACGACCGTCATGGATGTCAAGGAGGGCTACGTCTTCTTTGTGGGATCCACGGCCGAGGTGGTGCTGGAGGCGGTGGGGGCAGACGAGGACGAGTTCATCACGTTCAAGGCGTTTTGCGAGGTGGAATGAGTGCGGAACGGGCTATGAACTGTAAGGCGAGGACATGCGCATTCATACAAGCATTGTTATGTATGGACTGCCATGATAATCATGATGATGATGATGATGATGATGATGATGATGATGAGTAGAATGACTGACAAGGGTATAACGCGGCAAGTGTTTTCATGTTTAGACACGTCAAAACCGAGATTGAATCATCCACATCCACATGGACTGACTGGACCCAAGACAATGCGACATGTGGATACCTGGTGCCCCGCGCGTGCGCCAAGCGTGTGTGCGCCGCCAGATAAGATACATTTTCGCAAATGGACTGACATCATGTTCGCGTGGTGCGCGCGAAATGGTCTCTCGAGACTCGAGAGCCGGGCTTTGCTTGACTGAACTAGAGCCTAGCATGGCGCCAAACGCAGACGCGGGACGGCCATGTACAAATCCGCAGACTAGATGTAGATCTAAAACAAAATGGGTTTTCATGGTCGAACCCTTTTTTTTTCTTTCTGTTTATCTTGCCCCACGAAAGGCGCATGAAAGGGCTCCTCATCTGGCGTGCAGAAATCGCCGACACACGGGCAAAGTCGTGGTGCCTTTCTTGCCTTTGCCTCTTTTTGGACCAACGAACGGCTCTTTCTTTCCCTTTGCATTCCCTTTTTTTTTTTCCTTTCTCCTCTTCTCCTTCCCACCCCGCTTCGTTCTTTCCTCCTTCCCTTCCTCAGCTCCCTTCCTTCCTTGTTTACTACAGTTCCCGGGGCGGGGAATCTATCGCGTCCCACTTTCCGCCTTCTGCTATCTGCCGCGTTTGGGTCCGTGTGCGTCAGATTAGATCAGGCAGGAAGGAGCGCACGAGACGCTCGTCTCTATTTCTTTAATCATCTTTTTGTCGTTGTCAGAGGGACGACGGTGCGAGGCCTGGCCTTTTACCTTTTTCCTTTCTTCTCCTTTCTTTTTTTTTCTTTTTTGTTTTTGGCCTTCTTATCTTGCCTGCCGTGGTCGTGCGGTTGTCGAGCTGCTAGGAGGAGGAGGAGCTTGCCGAGTCCGAGGAACTGCATTCCGCGGAAACGGACTTACCTTTCCCATCGGAACAGTCTAACCACATGTATGTTGACTACACCTTCTCCTGTTGCCTTTTCTTTTCCCTTTCATGTGTTTTTATTGCTCATCGTAAGGGGTGGTACCGTCTTGTTTTTTGTTTTGTATTGTATGTGCACTTTCCTTTCTTTTTTTTCTTCTTCTTTTTTTCACTTTTCCGGATTCGGCTATCCAAGCATCATGTTCTTTCCCCGTCGTCATCAATTACCCGTCACATGTGTACGCGCGCGCGTTGTTGCTCTAGCTCCGCACTTTGTCGCGCGTGTCGAGAACGGAAGGCCAGGATTGAACCCCTGCCACGGGGCGGCCTTGTGCAGCGAAAAGAAAGAAGAAAAAAAAATGCAGGAGCATCAGAAACTTCCATCTTTACCGCCCCAAGTCAGCGCGCCAATTGTGTGACTTTTGGCGCGTCAACATTGTCTTTTTTTTGAATACTGTTATATGTTTTCCGTTTGTTTTTGCCTTTTCGTTTCTGCCCTGGTTTTGTTTGCATACATCCTGCGGTCTCTCGGTGTACGCTACCCACGCTTGTCCATTTAGCTTGGCTTTTGGAAGGCTGCAGCGTGCGGAACCGAGAGCAGGGACAAGAAGAAGAAGAAGAGAGCAGAGGGCATATTTTCCCACTTAACACAGCTAATAAAACAACATCCTCGCGGGCGATTCGGCCATGGCTGACAGAAGGAGGCAGCGCCGCAACGAACTCGACAACCTCAGGGAAAACCTCGGCCCTTACTTTCAACGATCATCCCCTCGCTCGGGCTCCGGCGAATCGCCCAGCACCCACCATCTTTCCAATACCGGCGGCGGCGCGGGTGCCACCACGGGCTACGGCAGCCCAAGCAGCGTCAACATGTCACAGCGCAACCGCAGCGCGCGCGGCTCCAACAGGGGCAATGGCAACAATTCCCACGGCGAGGAGGCGCAGATTTGGGATTCCTGCAAAAATCAGATGGCCGAGATCGTGTCGGGAGTCAATGCCGAGAACGACAACCTCGCCGAGCTCGTCGACCTGGATAAGAAAGTCGGCGCCATGGATGCCGACAAGATACCCAACGAGTCTCTCAAGCAGATGGAGCAGCTGTGTCGCAACGGCGTCAAGCACTCGGAAGCCAACATCAGCAGCATAAAGGCTGTCATGGAACAGCTTAAGATCATGAGGGCGGTCATTGTGGCCAAGGAACAGGCTGAGGGGGGCTCATCGGCACCCACGGGCAAGCGGAATGCGCGAGACGGCGCGGCCAATGTAACCAACGTGGCCAATGTGGCCAATGTGTCAAATACAGCCTCATTGTACGACTTTGACGGCGCGGGCGATTCACCCGTGCCCAGCCCCATGGGCAGTTCGTCGAGAAGATACGGAGATCGATCGAGCAACCGTGATAGGGATAGCATTCCACCAAAGGCGGAGAGCGTCGAACCGCAGGGCTCAACCGGCACGGCGGGGGGCAGTTCAACATCAGCATCGGCTTCGGCGTCGGTGCCAATATCGGCCACTGCGCCCGCGACGGCTGCCACGACGGCTGCCGCGGCCGCCGCGGCCAATAGCAACAAGTCCAAGGTTGTTTTCTCAAAGGGAGACTCGGTGGCGTTCAAGCCCAAGGCTGGCGGAGAGGGCGTATCGGATTGGATCCTCGGGGAGGTCCTTCAGGTCCTTGGAGAAGGTAAGAGTCGACGCTACAAGGTGCTGGATATTGAGCCCGACGATCAAAGCAAGCAGAGGGAATATCGAACCAGCGCGAGCAGCATGATTCCCATTACGCCCGAGAGCCAGGCAAGCACGCTCAAAGACTGGGAAGCCGGACAGGTGGTTCTGGCGCTGTATCCAAATACAACGACGTTCTACAAGGCCGAGGTCCATAGCATGGATAGCCAAGGCCGTGTCGACCTCAAATTTGAGGGAGAGAACGATTCAACCACGCTGCAGCAGGTGGAGAGACGGTTTGTTCTTGAATACCGGGCCTAGAGGGATAGAGGCATAGAGGCATAGACGGGAACAGGGGCAAAGTCCTCGACAAAGTCCTTCGCATTGGTCTTGTACGGGCTGGCGCAATTGGAGCATGGTATGCACGGGGCTCTTTTTTTGCACAACCGTGGAAAGGAGGGGGAGGGCTTCTTGGTTTCAGGGTTGGGTTCCGGGTTCCGGGTTCCGGGTTCCGGGTTCCGGGTTCCGGGTTCCGGGTTCTGGGTTCTGGGTTCTGGCTTGTTTTTGGTTCATGGTGTTGATGGCGCATAACATGTTTATATTACCGGCGGGCGTGCGGACACGCAGTCATGCGGACATGCGGACAGGCGGACGGCGCAAAGGGATCTGAATCCATTGGGCACCGGTGGTGCATACGCTGAAACACTGGTATGAAAGATGCGGCTTTTCCTGGTCAACCGAATGCTGGCGCAAGTGCCTGCTACCGTCTACGAATCGATGCACGATGACGATGGGGTTGTGCAGTGTTCAGACCAGGAAAGCAAATTGGCCCATGTTGAAACGCCACTTGCATGAAATGAAGCCTGCGCGGGCCCGGGGGGTGGGGTGGGTCCCCTTGACGTCGGCACAGCCCCCATGAGCCCAAGTACTCGCTATCTGCCCGGCAGCGAGCGGCACGCAGAGACGTGGTAACGCGGTACGGGGGACACAAGGTACAACGGCACAACGATACGCCAAGGGACATTGGCTGACCTGCCTGACCTGCCGGACGGGTAGCAGCGTGCATGGGCCCAGGGACAAACGAGCCACGCCCCACATTGGCAATTGCCCAGTGCCCCGTGCCCCGTGCGGCAGTGCCCACCCAATTGTCGAGTCACATTCCCATTCTCCAGGGGTCTGGGGCCAGACGAGTCGACGGCTTTCTTTACCTTCGTTACCTTCTTCTTCTTCTCCATCTCCCTTCCATCGAGCCATCCATCTAGCGCCAACCTGCAGCAGCCGCTCCTTTTTTTGTTCGTTCGAAAATACCCATCCCCCATCCATTCATCACACGACAGCCCTCATCCCCCGCCCCTTGCCTTGGGAGAAGCAAACAGACAAATCAAACTAAAAAAAGAAAAGAAAAGAAAAAAAAGCTTCGCTCATTCCTCCTCTCCGGCCCCCGCTCCCTCTCACCAACGACAAGAGAAACGACGAAGAACAAAAGAAAATCTTACGAGAAAAAAGAAAAAGAAACATGGGCGCCCAATTCTCCAAAGTCATGGGCAAGATCTTCGGATCAAAGGAGATGCGCCTCCTGATGCTGGGCCTCGATGCCGCCGGCAAGACGACCATTCTGTACAAGCTCAAGCTCGGGCAGGACGTGACGACGATCCCGACGGTGGGCTTCAATGTCGAGACGGTGACGTACAAGAATGTCAAGTTTAATGTGTGGGATGTGGGTGGCCAGGACAAGATTCGGCCTCTGTGGAGGCATTACTTTAGTGGTGCGTCTTCCCTGCTTGCCTTCTTTCTACACACATTGGACCGAGAAGGGAACAAGGGAAAATTGGAAGGGGTGTATTGTGTTGAGCACTGACAAGACGTGGTTTGTTTGGTTCGTTGTAGGCACCCAGGGTCTCATCTTTGTCATTGACTCGTCGGACCGCGCGAGGATGGAGGAGGCGAGGCAGGAACTCCATCGGATTATCAATGACCGCGAGATGAAGGATAGTTTGCTGCTGGTGTTTGCGAACAAGCAGGATCTCAAAGAGGGTATGTTCTCTTGCTTGTTGTCATTCTGCCATTGCGCACTGCGCACTACGCTGCTCCAGGCTGACAAGTGCACACCCGCCCACCAACAGCCATGAGACCCCAAGAAGTCACCGAGGCGCTGCAGCTGTCCAAACTCAAGGACAAGGTCTGGTACGTGGTGCCCAGCTGCGCCACCACCGGCGAGGGTCTCCTCGAGGGTCTGGCCTGGCTGTCCAACAATGTCAAGGCTCCGCCGGCGCCGACCAAGAGGTAGACGGACGAAGACGGCTCGACCTTCTCCTTGTTATACCTTATACATAGGAAGAAAGTCTGCTGCTGGTCTTGCTCCCGTGTTCTGGGCGGAAATGGTAAAGACAGGGAGGGGGGCTACATGATGGCAATGGCTGGTGGTTTCGTTTCTTTCGGCCGCATGCTTTTTCTGCTTGCCATGAGAAATGGGGACAACGAGTATCAGACACCGCCGCATCCTGCCCTCGAAAGGAACCCGAATCACGGTGCACCAAGTCTCGGACAGGCAGAACCCCCCCTCCCCCCCCTTCCCTACGGATTGGACGAGCACGATGTCACGGCACAAGACGACCACTACATCCTGGGCCAAAAGAAGAAGAAAAGAGAGAGAAAGAACAGAGAAGCCATCTGGTCTCTTCTTTGCAGACAAAACGCCCACGCTCGGCTGCTCGTCTACCGTTTCTACCGCCAACGACATAATTACTCGACGTCTCGTCCTCGTCCTACTCACATGTACTCTTTTTAACGCGGAGAGCCCCCCCCCCCCCCCCCCCTTTCTTCATTTTCCTCTACTTTTCCATCCTCTGTTCCTTTATTTCTTCCTTTTCTTTCCCTTTCTTTTCCTTTTCCCTAGTGCTCTTTTGGTTTTTCCAATCTGTATGGATACCCAGGTCTGCCACAGCGCAATGTAATTAGTTCTGCGGAGGACAGGTGGTCGAGGGGGCGCCCGAGCGAGCGAGCGATACATAATGGATAGTGTAGAAGAATGGGACTGATGATGCAGCCAGTCAGTCAGTCAGTCAGTCAGTCGGTCGGACGGTCGGTCGGACGATGCAATTAAAAACGGCTTTGTTCCCCCCCCCCTTCCCTCTTTTCATATTTTCCTTTTTAATATTCCTAATTTGGCCCATTTTTTGTTTTGTTTTTGTTTTTGTTTTTTTTCGCGTGAGCAGGTGTGTGGTGTGACTTGATGATTATCTCCTCGTAGCCTAATACTACCTACCTAGGTCCCTAGTTCCCACAAACATCTCCCCTCCCAACTCATCTCGTACACATCCGTCCCACGCGCAGTACGTAAGAAGAGAAAAGAAAGAGGACGCTTCTGACGCTTCTGAGACGTTTGAGACGTTTGAGAGGGGTGTGTTTGGGCCGTGCCTGATGGGCATGGACTGGGGTGACGAATGAGGCAATGAATGAACAGGAACGGGTGGTGTGTTCTATGTGGTGTCTCGTGAGAGGAATCGATGCTTTTGCGCAACAATACAATGATTGTGCCCCGAGAGGAGGAATGCGTGGCTGGCAGCATGGTGGTTTCATCATCATCATCAATCATCATCGTCAGCATCATCACATCACATCACATCGTCCATCGTCCATCGCCCATCGTCCAATGCATCGCCACGACCATCCAGTGCATGCCTACTGCTCCTTGACCCGCTTGCTGGGCCGCAGTATGGAATCGTCCGGCAGGCCGCTGCGCTTCGTGCCGGGCAGGCTGCTCGTGCGGATGTCGTTGTCGTCCTGGCTGACGCGGCGGTGGGGGTACTCGACCTTGAGGCCCTCGAAGGCGTTTGTGCTGACGCGGTCGCCCGTGGCGAAGAGGGCCGACTGCAGGGCCTGGGCGGCGGTGAGGCGCCTCTGGGGGTCGTACTCGAGGAGGCCGGCGAGGAGGCGGAAGCCCTCGGGGCCGAGGGAGGTGGGCGAGGGGCCGGCTGGGGCGGTGGGCGAGGCGTTTGATATGGTGGCGTTGTACCACTTCTCGAGGTTGGAGGAGGAGGAGGTGTTGTTGTTGTTGTTGTTGTTGTTGTTGTTGCCGGATGAAGAAGAGTAGTGGGACTGGTTGTTGTGGTGGTGGTTGTGGTTGTTGTGGTGATGGTTGTGGTTGTGTTGGCTCGTCGAGTAGTGCTGGCCGTGGGAGGCGGAGGAGGAGGAATGGACGTGCGGCGGCGCCTGCAGCGTGCCGAGCTGGTTATACTCGGGCATGGTGGGCAGCAGCGGCCACCGGGCGCGGGTGGGCATGCCGACAATGTCGACAATCTTCTGCATCTGGTTCCGCTGAAAGGGCACCGTCTTCTTGCCGTCCATCTTGGCCTCCTCGCCCTTGAAGATGGGCCGCAGCGAGAGCAGCTCGGCAAAGATGCAGCCCACGGCCCAGAGGTCGATGGCGGGCGTGTAGTGGTACGAGCCGAGGATGAGCTCCGGGGCGCGGTACCAGATGGTGACGACGACCTTGTCGCCGCTGAAGAGCGAGTGCAGCGGCTTGTCGAACCGGCGCGCGAGGCCGAGGTCCCCGATCTTGACCTCGCCGGCCGACGTGACCATGATGTTGGCCGGCTTGAGGTCCCGGTGCAGGACCCAGTTGGTGTGCAGGTACTGGCACCCGTTGAGGAGCTGGAAGAGGATGCTCCGGACCGTGGCCGGCGGGATGGGGTGCCGCGGCTGCTGCGTGTGGTGGTGGATGATCTGCAGGAGGTCGTGCTCGGCGTACTCGAAGACCATGAAGATGCACTTGTCCTCGAGGATCGTCTCGACCAGCCGGATCACGTTGGCGTGGCTGAGCTCGCTGCACAGGCTCATCTCGCGGACCGCGCTCTGCGAGATGCCCGTGTAGCTCACCTGCTCGCCCTCCTTGTCCGGCTTGAACTTTTTGATGGCCACTTCCTGGCCGCCGACGCCGCCGCCGCCGACGTTGCCGTTGCTGCTGCCGTTGCCGTTGCCGTTGCCGTTTCCGGACCCTCCCGAAGCCGCCGTCGTCGTCTTCTTCTGCTTCACGGCAACCACGTCGACGCGGCTGACTGCCTTGTAGACGCGGCCGTACGTGCCGCTGCTGATGAAGCCCACGATCCGGTACCGGTCCATGACGCGGGTCCGGGGCACAAAGGCGCCGAGCCGCTCCTGGGTATCTGCATAGCGACGGTGAGTGGATGAAGCAAACTGGGGCGCTGACGATGACGAGGCCGACGCCGACGCCGACGCCGACGAGGGATGGTGATATTGCGCTCCGGTGCGGATTCGTAAAGGCATGGTATGGGTTGTGACGGGGATGGCAAAGGAGCAGAAAGACTTTTCGCCCCCTTCCCTTCCCTCCCCTATCCCTCCCGATCCCACTCAGCCCAGCCAGCGCCTTGTTTCCCTCTCTCTGTCCTGATCTTGCTGTCTCTCTCTTACCCCCCTCTTCCTTGTCGAGTTTGCACACCCGCGGGCGGGAGGGGAGGTGGGAAAGAAGAGAGAAAAAAGGAGGGCAAAGCAAAACGCGCAAGGGCGGTTGGTTCGGTTGTTGCAAAGAAAAAGAGGGGAAGAAAGACGGAAAAGAAACAAGGTTAGGGAAAGAGAGAGGGAAAACGTCCTACGACCACGTTTTGTCTGCACGGGGAGTGATGGCCCGCCCCGGGATGGTGCACAAAATCACGAATTCAGATGTGATGCATCGAAAGATTTCCAGTGTGTCACCTCCAGACGAGGCGGCCCCGGCGGATGTAACGACGGCTACGTGCTGGGTCCAAGGTCCAGGGTACGTGAAACAGCGCAGGCGGGTCCACGTCCGGTCGGCTGTGTGTGGTGGATGCCTGAATCAGGCAAATGCCGACACACCGCCTGCCCGGGGTGGAATTTCCACGGACCGACCGACTGAGACGCCCGTCCTTGGAAATTCCGCAGACAAACATGATGATGCGAGTCGATTTGAGCGAGCCACACAGCATGCAGAACGAGAAGAAGGATGAAAAAAAAAAAAAAAAAAATAATATTATAAAAAGGTAATAGTTATAAGA
>SRQA01000133.1:0-35424 GCA_018360365.1 Claviceps citrina
TTTTCATCCTTTTGTCGAGACGCAAAATTGCATGATGAGACGTAAGACGCGCCTACATAAATCAATGACGGCACAATGGGGGGGGATATAGAAAAAGAAAAAAGAGTCAACTCCGCCCCCCGTCATTCATAACTAGGTATGTAGGATGCTTTAGCTCATGCGGATGGCAGGCATGCATGCTTGACATGGTCGAAACAAAACTAGCCCTCCCTTAGTATAGACAATGGTATACATACCCCCCCTCCCTTCCTTTCCATCCCTCTCCAACACAATCATCGTTTTTCCCCCATGAAATTCATATATAAAAATCACCAATCAACGCCGCCCCAACCATCCCCTCCTCCTCCTCCAGAAGTAGGCTCTTCTTCCCAGCCCCGTTGTTTTAAAGATCTAGGACTCGGCCCGCACCACTCGAAACAGCCTCGTCCTCTTGGCGCGTCTCTGTTCCTCACCGGCAGCCACCAGCTTTCGGCGAACCTGTTCCTGGCCCGCCCACGTCCGCGACGAGAGACGCATCCGCGCAATGAAGCGGGCCATGGTGAGGAAGGGGCGAATCGAGCGGGGCTTCGTCTGGTCGGGGCCGCCGACGAGGAGGCTGCTGCGGGGAATGGGCGGTGCTTGCAGGGGCTTGTTGCTCTGGAGGAGATGCCTGCGGATGTGCTCGAGCTCGCGCAGCTGGGCCTTGTTGCTGTTGTTGTGCGGAAGGGGGAAAGGGAAAAGTTAGCTTGGCAGGGTTGCGGCAGCAACTGGGGTGATTTTGAGACTTGGAAAAGGGGAGGGGAAGGGGGTGGTTGAGAAAGGGGGCTGTATGTTCACGAACCAGGCGTTGGCAACATCGAGCTGCAACTGGACAAACTTCTTCGCAAAGGCAACATCGCAGCGAAGGAGAGCCTCTCGCTCCCAGCGAGCCTGCATCCACTCCATCTGCGTCACCATGCCCTTGACTTCCTTCTTGTGGCGCTCCTCGGCGCCCTCTGCGGCACGCACAATGGTGTCGAGCGCCTGGTTCTCGGACGCTTGGCATTTGTTGTCCGGCCGCGCCGTCGGGGAGTCTGTTCGACCGTCGCGGTGGCCGACGGCGGCACGGCCATCGTTCGAGGAGGACCGGAGGAGCATCTGCAAGTCGCGCTGCAGTTTCTCGGCGCTCAGCCGGAAGGCCGCCCTCTCGCTGCGCGCGCGCTCCAGCTTCCGCCTCAGCGCGGCTTCCGTGGCAGCGAGCCCGTCAATCACTTCCTGCTGCTGCCGCACATCGCTCTCCAGGTTCTCGACTTCGGCCTGGCTTCTCCGCAGGTGTTTGCCTTGCTTGCCCGTCTTGTCGGTCTGCGACGCAACGGCGGCATCCCGCTCGCGCTCAGCCTTGCTTAGCTTGTGTTTCAGGCGGCGCATTGCCTTGTCGTGATGTGCGGCTGCCTCGTCTGCTTGCTCCCTGGCCTCTTCGAGGACCTCTTCCAGCACGAGCCTTTGGTCCTCGGCGTCGTTCAGCTGGCTCAGCAGGTCTTGGATACGCTGTGAAGCCTGCAGCTCTGTACTGGCACTCCGTGACCGCAGAGTGTCGAGGGCGCGCCGAGTCTCGGAGAGCTTGAGCTCCAACGCCGCCACCTCCTTGGCCGATTCTCTCTCATGGGCAGGGGATGCTGCCCCTATTTGAGTCACCTTGGCCTCATGCAGCTGCGCTTCCAGTTCCGCAATGCGAGTTTGAAGCTCTTTGACTACATTGCGGTGGGCCGTCTCTTGTTGCAGGTAGTCCAGTTCCTTCTGTCGATAGGTAGACAAGTCCGTCCGCAGCTGAGCCAGGAGATCAGCGCCATCGCCGTCGTTGGAAGCCTGTGCCTTTGCCGCACTGCTTTGGTACAGCTCGACCTGCTGCTCAAGCTCCTCTATCTTGCGCCGGGCCTCTTCCAGGTCTTGTTGCAACGGCGCGGCTGCTGTCGACGAGCGCATCTTGGTCCGCAGCTGCACAATCTCCTGTCGCAGCTTCCCTTCCTGAACGGCAGCCTTCTCGGTTTCGTCCTCGAGTGCTTTTTCGGCCGCCATTCGCCCTTCGCTCAGGGACCTGCATTCGTCTTTGAGTCGGCGGACTTCATTGTCTAGCTTCAGCTTGGCTGTCCTCAGGTCGAGACGCTCCTGATCGATTTGGAGGGTATCGCTCTCCTGGGACTGCTGACGCAACTGTCCTTGAAGCTCCTCCCGCTTTGCCTGGGCTTCCGCGAGGGCACCCTGCGTCGTGGCGAGGTCGGATTTCAGTTTTGTGATTTGGTCGCGAAGAAGTTGCGACTCCTTGCCAGCAGTACTGTTGATGCGACCGGGCGTCCCGTGCATGACGGGCTTGGATCGCAGCATCTCGACTTCGTCTTGCAACGCCACAGCCTTGTTCACATTGGCCTGATAGTCAATCTGGGTCTGGCGGAGCTCATCTCGAACTGTCGAGAGCTCGTTCCGCAAGTTGGTCAAGAGTACCTGTCGAGCTTCGAGAGCATCCTGCAGGTCGTCTATTTGGCGAGACATGATGGCCTCCTCGTTCTTGTGGCGCTCCATCTCGCTCTCCAAAGCTTTTTGCAACTTGATCTCCTTGTTGGACAAATTGCCTTCGGTTTCACGAAGCCGGTCGATGGTCCGTTGCAGGCCCGCCGCCTTTTCCTCCGCTCTGCCACGTTCCGACACCAATGCTTGCTTCTCATTCTCCCACTTCTCACTATCGTTGTCGTAGAGATTGTCACGTTCCCGGACCTCGGCCTGTAGGTTTGATATTTCGTCATTGAGTCGGTCGATTTCGTCTTGATATTGCTGTCGCAAGTCCTTTTCGAGCTCGAGGGCATAGTCCTTCTCATCTGAGACGTTTTGCTGGAGCTCCTCGATTTCCTTCTCCAAGCCTTGCACATTTTGTTGGTAGGTCATCGATTCAGCTGCCAGAGACTCGTAGCGCTCCTGCAAAAGGTCCTTCTCGTCTGCTACGGTGAGGAGCTCGCTTTCCAGCTCTTGAATTTTCGCCGAGTGGGCGTCTCGGTCCTGTTGCACTTCTTCGGCTTCGATCCGCATCTCCTCCATGTCGGACCTAAGCTGTTCATTTTCTTCGTTCGCCTTGGCCAATTCCTTCTCCAGATCCGCATATTCTCGGCTGGATCTGTCCAGCTCCTCTTGCAAGCGGGCGAGCTTCTCTTCGATTTGACGGGAGAGACCCTTTGTCACAACAGACTTGTTGGCCATCTCCTCTTGGAGTTCTTCCAAGTCCTGCTCGGCACGATCTTTTTGCGAGACTGCGTCGTTCGCCGTCTCCTTCAACTCATCGATTTGTTCCTCGAGCCGGCGTATGCTAGCCTCGAGGTCCTGTATGGTCTCCTTGGCTTCTTCCAATTCCTCACTCGGATTTTCCGTCTCTTCCAGTTCAGCGATTCTTTGGCGCGACTCCCTTGCTCGGTCTTCCGCAGCACCCACCTTGTCTTTCAAATCCTCTAATTGGTCGTCTCGCTCAGTGATCAGTCTGTCCTTCTCACGCAAGTCTGCCTCCAGGTCCTCTATCTTGTCGCGAAGCTTCTCAAGCTGATCATCTTGGGTGCGACTTTGATCCAGCTGACGCTGCAAGTCGTCCACGGTTGCTTCCTTGGCACTGAGCTCATTCTGCAACTGTTCCAGTTTCACGCGTTGGCCGTCATCGTTTGGCTTTCTTCTGGCCTTTTCTTGCAGCTCCTGCATTTGCTGTCGATAAGTCTCGAGATCTCGTTCTGCGGTCGAGACATGTTTTTTGTATCGCTGGAGTTCCCGCTGCATTGTCACCTTGTCCACCTTGAGCTCTGTGTTCTCTTTCAGCGCAGCCTCGCTAAAGCCAGGCCCGGCTTTCCGCAGCGCTTCTTCGAGGAAATGTATCTTGAGTTTCAGGCCAAAGTTTTCTTTCTCGATACGATCGATGACATTCTCCTGCTCTCGAAGAGATAGCTGGTTTCCGTCGTGCAGAGGACCTTTGTTTCCACCTCTTCGCGGCTGCATGGCCAACGGAGTTGATGCAACACTACTACTGTCGACTTGTGGAAGCGTGTTATCGAGGTACGACTGGTTTCGGGAGCCGAGATAGATCGATTCATCCATCCTCGGCAATGCAGTCACATCGCCTTCGTCTATTCTGTCCAGGCCGGCAGTGTTCACCGCAGTAGCTCCGTTTTCTTTACCCTGTTTCCGGGCACTGTTTCTCGTCATGTTCTTGAGCATTGGGGTGAATTCGCCGCCGCCAATGCTTGGCGGCAGGTTTCTCCGATCGGCCAGCGGCCCTCGTTGCCGGGGCGTTCGCAAATTGATCCCATTTGAACGGCCGTTTCGAAGCTGCTGCAGGAGGTCGCCGTCTTTGCCAGGTGATTGAAATGATGCTTCCTGAGATATGTCGGCGAAGTCAGGTTGTCCGTTGAGGTAGGTAGCGTCGCCAATGTTGGTTCGAGGCGTGTCCAGCGCGCTGCCGAGCCCTGGCTGAACCATGGCTGCCGGCGCCGGGGTCGCGAAGCACTCTGCCTGTGGTTGAATTCCCTCTTGTTTTTTTCGTGTTATCTATTTAGCGACGTCTGCCGTTGAGTCGGTGACGGTGCATGGCATCTGGCCCGGGCGTGGCGATCACGAACGGCGACGAGGAAAGGACGAGGTATCGGCTTTTGGGAGGCTTTCTTGGAGTACTAGATACGTAGTGTGATAGTGTAAGCTTCTGGCGAGAGGCAGGCAAGCAAGCTACGGATAAATCAAAAATGCTGGTGAGTCTCGTTGTCTGGCGCGCTAGATGGGCTTGCTCGCGACGGGCCAGAACACTCGTCCATGATCGTCGTCACGTCCCTGTACGAAGGCGTGTGTCCGCACGCGCTAAGCCTTGAGCCTTGTTTACTTGCTTTCCTCTTGGGGCCTAGCGCCATTCGCTCCTAACACTCGGCCGTGGTTCAAGCCACATGCCACATGCCACATGCCACATGCCAGGTACCTAGTACATAGTAGTGCGCGCTCATGCACGGATAGATGCATGAAGTCAGTCAGCTGTTGTAGCTTCATCTCATCGACTCCGTAGGCTGAGCCCGTTTTCGATATCCAAGGGCGGACGAAAGCACAGACCGTGAGACCGAGCATCAGACGCACCAGGGTCTATCAAGGCTCTTTGATTCCGACTCCTCCATGCTCCATGACTCCGCGAGCATCTGAAGCAGGATCCTGCTCCTCCCCTGTCCAATTGCACCAATTGCAACAATTCCGCCGCCGACGCCGCAGCTTGCCTGGTCATCCACATGGGCTGCCATGTCGTTAGAGCAGGTCCCAGACGAAATCATCCAGCAACTGCTCTACTACGTCTCGCCCGAGGACAATTTGCGATGCTTCCAGCTTCTGGCCCGTCGCTTCCACAGGCTAGCCAGTCAGGGTCTCCTTTGGCGGCATCATTGCTGCACCAGTTTCAAATACTGGAGTCCTCAGCATGAATTCCCTCAAAAGCTGCGTCGCCCCGTGGCCAGTGTCCAATGGAAGCGGCTGTTTCTGCTCCGGGAACACAGGAATCGCATCATCTCCAGGCTCTTTGATGCCGTCTTGGCCACCATAGTTGGCCGTTTACGGAGGATGGAGCGCATATGTCGTTTAGGATATGATGCAAAGGACTTTCTATTAAGCCAATGCCAGATAGACGAATCAGCGTCAGATGTTCTCGCGAGAAGGTAAATCAGCCGGCTCGAGCTCTCCTTTCTCCAACAACAACAACAACAACAACAACCCTTTTTATTTTTTTCCCAAAGGAGAATAAAAAAAGAATAAAGCGACAATGACAATACTGATCCAAAGATTATTTTCTTCTCCCAGATATTTTAGCAATGCCATTCTCGACAGCATACACCGCAGCATCGCCATTGAGGAATGGTACAAGCTTGGCCTGGATCACGACCCGCTTGACGCGCAGGTTGTTACCCGGCGACTCGAGAGGGCACTCGGCGCGTTCGATATGTTTGTGTTACACGACCAGCCAGGTGACATAGATGACGTATGAACCGATCCACCTTGACTTGCAAAGAGGTGCCAGTCGTTCCCATCCTCAATGCTGACTTGGCCGTGCTTAGATATCACACATGCTCGACGAGACGGCCGCTCGGTTTCGAGCCAACTGCGAAGGGCTTGGGAGGTTTTCGACCCGAGAGAAATCTCTAGCCTTGAATCGGTGGATTCGCGCCAATGGACTCACTGGCATGCGTAATCCAGAACGAAACTTTCGAAATTTGAGAAACTGTTTGATCGGTCAGGCATTACGACATGAGGATCATGAGTCGACCCCCCTGATATCCAGCGCCATATTCTGCAGTCTTGCCTCCAGACTGGGCATCAATGCACAATGCTGTGCTTTTCCAAGCCATGTCCATGCTATTGTTTTTGCTCAACCCGGACTGACACTCGACGATGTACCCTTCCAAGGCCCGGGCGAACCAGAGCCCATGTATCTCGACCCTTATGGAGCCGATAACGAAGTGCCGGCATCCAGTCTACGAAACTTGCTCGCTTATTTGCGATGGCATACAAGCACGGATGTGTTGGCCCCTGTCCCTCCTATATCAATGGTGCAGAAAACTGCTCATAATATCAGAGCGGCAACTTACAGAAGTATCAGAACGGCAGCTGACAGATTCACGGGTGTGCTGCATGATAATGATGTACATCCAGAATTGAGCCGGCTGTTACGGGGAAATGGTAGCATGAATGTCAGGGCGTCTCTCTATTCTTCTGACTGGTCATCTCTAATGATGACACCTGCCAACACTTTTGAATGGGTTGACCGGCTCGAAGCTCTTCTTGGCCGATTTGAGATGGAGTGGCCCGAAGACAGTTGGTTGGTGGAAAAGTATCTTTTACCCATGTGTGCGAGTTCTTCGGGGCCTCGAGATGGCTCTGTTCGGAGCATGATCTCGTGCGACATCCGGCAATGCTTGCAACAGGTTCGAGACCGCGATGACATGATCCCGCCAGTCTGTTGGAGAAAATGTCTAGGGAGTCAAGCCTTCCCTTTCAAGATTGGACAAGTCTTTCGGCATCGCAGATATGGGTGGATAGGTGTCATTACAGGCTGGCGGCTGTCAAGATCTGCCTCTGGAGACGAGGACAATGATACCGAGACATTACAATCTACGACCCAGAACAACATGGCAGTTCGATTGGCAAATCGATACCACTTCATGTGCTTGTAAGACGCTCTCCCCTCTCACTCTCCTGCTGTTTTCACAACCCCTCTGTGTTGGTTTGCTTCGGCCAATATACACAGTTTGTCTTCTTCCGGACCGAGTTCAATTCTGACATAATGAGACCCTGCCGCAGTTCAAGCACCGGCTGGGAGCCGCACATCGCTGTTGCCGACAACATGGAGCCCATTCAAGACCCCTCAAGCATTTCAAACGACATGTTTCCGATGGCGGGCAAGTTCTTCAAGCGCTTCGATCCGGAGACGTGTCGCTTCGTATCAAATATCAAGGAGCAATACCCTGATGACTAATGACGAATGAAATTCGGCTTTCACACTGAAACAAAGGGGAAAAGAGGACAAGACAGTTCTCAGTGTGGATTTTTCCTTATAAGAGACAGTTGTAGAGAGTTTACGCAATTCTGCCCCAAAAGAAAAGGGGGGGGGGGGGGGGGGGGGGGGTTGCTTGACTGTGTGTGCAATCGAGGCTGATGCTTTCCTGCCTTTATTCACTGCATCTCGTGCATGTATCCTCTCATGCTCTACGTGCATGCCGATGGCTTCGCAAGCGGCCTCCATCTCACCCTTGCTTCTCCCTCCCTAGCGGCTTATCGGGATGCAATGACTCCGCCATTTTTCCTCCTTGACGTGATCGCACCACCCGCGTATGGAGAAACTCACGAAGACATTCGGATAATGTCTTCCAACACTCCCTTTTCCGCCAACGTCTTCGCCCAGCAATGCAACGCCCCACCATAATCCCTCTTCCGATGCTTCACCCGCCGGTCCTCCTCCTCTGCGGAAAACAGCTCGGCGCGGAACTCGTCCATGGCCGACTTGAGCTGGGCGCGAAAGCTCCTGTACAGGTCGTACGCCTCGTCAGTCTGCCACTCGGGGCGTGACAAGAGAGACTCCAGCCGGGCTGGGAGCCTTGCATTGTCGACGTCGTCTCTGCAGAGATGGAACTCGGCAAGCTGCGCCTCGTTTGTCATGTCCAAGAGTGGCTCATCTGCTGATGTTATGCCGGCGAATGGCGCATTGTCCTTCATGCGCGACTCGATGGCGTGCAAGGCCGCGACCATGGTGGCGATGACTCTGCGGAGATGAGTGGACGAGCTGCGGCATACGGCGAGCAGGTTGAAAGACAGTTGGCTTCCCTCATATTGTAGCATCCTTGCCTCGATTTGCGGTTTGGCAACAGCGGTCCAGTCATGTTCGTTCGTGGGACCTGCATGAACATGTGTTAAAGAGACGCAACCTCCTTGGCCTGTGGGACAACAAAAAAAAACCCTTGGAGGGTTCGTTACCTATCTCATGTGGTTTGCTACGCAGGCCATCCAGTTCCCAAACGACCCCGTTGCAGGGTACGTAGGCAATGAAATGATATCCATACTCCAGAGAAGCCCTCTTTTTTCTGCCGCTGCTTTGTCGAGCCTTGTTCGCACCATTCTTCTTCTTCCTTATCTTCTTCTTCTTTGCTTCCGCCCTGGCGTCATCGTACTCATTCTCCAGACACAGGTCTGCGTTCAGATGATCCATGCGCCGCGTGAAGGAGTTGTGTATGCTGCGAATGAACTTGTTGCAGCTGATTCTGTGGCCCCGGAGAGAGGTGTCGAGGTCCCTTGTAGCGTCTTTGAAGTCGGCCAACTGCTGGCCCAACTCAATGTCCGGGGCATTCATAATGATGTTCAACAGCGCGACTGTGGCGCAGGCGTTGTTGGTCGTCTGAAGTCTCAACAAGTCAGCCAGAGAGAGAGCCATGAGAAATTGTGGAGTTGGGTTAGAATTGAGGGAAATGGAGAGAAGCTCGAGACGCTTCGCGACGTGGAGAGACGTGGAGAGACGTGCCTGGTTTGCGAACCATATCTGAGCTTTCGAATCATGGACTTGTTCTTCCACTTCGTGAGCGGGGTCATACTGAAAGAGAAATACTAGTCCAAAAACTGGCTTCCTGCGGGAGTTCCTCAGCAAATAGGGTTTTTTTATCAGTTGAGAGAGAAAATGTGAAATAACCTGGTCGAGGTTGCCCTGGGCCACTTACGGCATCGCCTCTAAGGAGTCTTGGTCCATTGTAAACAGTTCTTGTACTCGGACATGTCTGACACCCAGATCTCTGATAATAGTGTTGAAGAAGGCCTACGAGAAAGAAGAAAACGCAAAGAAAAAAAAACCGAAGTAGAGAAAAGAAAACGTTTAGAAGTTCCATATTTTGCTTTTGTTGGCTTCGACATGAGATCCCGCGTTTTTGGAGAAGGGACTTTGTCCGTACCGGCTCTGATTCAAGTTCAACCCACCCCTGCCAGTCTTCAATGTCCTGGGAAGTGAGCGAACTGCAGGCTTGGGAAAGAAGATGGTCTGCCTTGTCGTCGGGACGATCCCCTGCAGCTTCCGAGGAAACCCTGCGTTTGAGATTCCTTCGCGGCCGGTCCATCTGTACTACTCATTCGCGTGTAAATAGATGCCTTGGTGGTTATCAAGGGTCAGTTTGAGAAGCACCAAGATTGTGCGACAAGAAGGATGATCGAAAAAAACATAGAAAGATTAAGAATAAAAGTAAGAAAAAGAAAAAGGGCAGGTGAGGGCGGGTTTTGCGCGGTTTATGCTGCGCACCGGCGCGGTGGGAAGCGTATTTCCCTCCAGCGAACCGCTGTATAACCACGGGGAGACGAGGTGTGTTTTTGATTTCATCTTTCCATCTACCTACCTGGCTACCTAGCTAGGTTGGCAGCAGAGCGCGACTTGCGGAAAAGTGGTTGGTTTGCACAGTCTATGGCTCCATTGTTGTCGTCCAGCTCCTCTGTGGATTCGGCCAGGTGTGTTGGCGCAAAGCGGGCTTCTGAGGTGAGTCGGAGCACGTGAGCGCAGCAAGCATGGTGCAAATCTCCCTGCTCTGGGAAATTCGGATCAGCAGAGGGCAAGTATTGACTCAAAAGTGCATCTTGCGCGCGGGTACAAACGCTTTGAAGTCCGCATCTGGTCGCTGCCAGTTTCCCGCTTGCTGGGCCCGTCGCGTCATGGCACGACAATGGAAGAACAAGCTTATCGATTGCCAGTCACCAGTCGCACCGCGTCCGACGCATCCACCCCAGCAACGTCCGACATCCACCGTGATTCCACACCCACCGGGGCCACCACGAAAAAAGTTGACTGGACGTTGCTCTCAACCCTCGCCGGTGCTTTCATGCCCCCGACGCTGTGAACACGGAATGCGATGAACGGAACTCCTCGCCTGCGGTCCGGCTTCCCGGCAACTCCAGGTAGCGTCGCACGACGGCACCCCCCTCCAGAAACTCCATCCACTGTCGGCACCGTCTCATCGAATTCTGTCTTGGCCAGATCAGCCAACCTTCCTCTTGCGCCTGAAGATGCCAACAAGCGCCGGGCCTCCAACGAGCCCGTCATTCCTCTGACCTTTCTCGATGCTCCGCAACAGCGTTTGTATGCCTTCGGTGTGTACGCGCTGTTGTGGGCATGGAAGCTCTATGACTGGCTTGGCGTCATTGAAGATGGCGAGGCATCTTGGTGGCTGTTCTTGAAATGGATCTTCATAGACTTTGCCTTTTTGTTTGGATTGCCCGAGCTTAGGATACCATGGCTGGAACTGTCCCAGTTCATGGTGACGACTCTCTTTGCTGCGCACGTGATCCTCAATTACATGTTCATGTTCAACATTCCCGTAAGTCATCATGTGCTTTTATGCTCTGCATGAAACTGGTGAGACCGAGACTGACATTAGCCCTCCCGAAAATAGTTGCCTTGGCAGACGTGGATCCTCGGCTTTGCCAAGGTCCTGTACGATCGCGAAATATCCATCTCCGAGCATAATGTCAAGATGTCGAGCATTCTGAACAATCATTCGTTGATCATGGGCAAACAAATCATCAACATCCTTCCAGAAGGCTCTGCCATTTTGAACCCGGGCGCAACTCCCTACTGCCTCGGCTCTAAAGATAAGACGGGCATTGCGCTGCCAATCTACTTTAATGCCACCGTTCCGGCTGAGATTGAGCTTATCCGGATCGATCTCGATACCAATCAACAAGAGATCATCAGGATTCCGAGCCGAGAAGTCCAAAAAATTGCCAGGGCCATCCGCGACCAGAGCTCAGATCCGCACGCTGTTGGGTTTAATTGGCAATATGTTGTCAAGAAGCCTGGAGTTTACCGCCTAGGCAGGGTTCTGGACGAATACAAGCTCGAAGTTCAGCGTGCTACCAAGGAAACTTACGTAGTCCCGTGCCCCAAGGCTAGAATTCGATCTGCCGAATCCTCTCAGCGATGCATCCGCGATTTGTCAGACTTGAACCTCGAAGTAGTTGGCACGCCACCTCTGAAGATTGTGTACAGCCGGGCGGTAAATGGCAAAAATCACGACTTCAGATTTCAGAGCTTGCAGCCTGAGGGATTCGCCTCGCCCCTCATAGCGGGAACGAATCTTGCCGCAGTGAATGGCGTCGAAGACTTTTCTTGGGTTCGACCGGCAAAGGTCACGGTCGGCCTCAACGAATCTCTCACCTCTTCAGGGGAATGGGAATATTCTATCGACGAAGTACATGATGCGTTTGATAATGTTGTCCGTTATGCGAAGCCTGGGGAAGATGGAGATGCTTCCCAAGCATCCCAAGCAAAAGGCTTGACTCAAAGATTACTCGTTAGGCAACGACCGAAGATTCGCATGGAGACGTGTGATCTCCGGAATCCCCTCAAGGTGGCCAAAGGCCAAGCGAGGGAGCTGCCTGTCAAGTTTGGTCTTTTGGGGCCTGTTGATGACACATCACACGACATCACCTGGGAATTCTCACCCATCGATAGCCTCACTAAGAGTGGCGATCATGGCGAAAAGTCCTCCCTACACAGCCATTCGGCCAAGAATGCAAAAGACAAGGCCTTGATCTCCCGGCCTGGCCTGTACACCCTCAGATCAGTCTCGAGCGGGTCATGCGAGGGCGAGGTTGATGAACCATCATCGTGTCTTCTCCTGAACCCGCTGGAGCCGCACCTTTCCATTCGATCTGAAGAAATTCCTGATAAATGCGCTGGCAATTCCATCGGTCTTCGTGTGGATTTGGATCTGGTAGGAACTCAACCCTTTGTTGTGCACTACGACATCATCTCAGATGGTCATGTCGAACATAGAAGCTTGAACGTTCCTGGCTTGCGATCACAACTTGAACTCATCCCTGCGAAGGCTGGTCATCACAAGTATGTGTTCAAGTCGATCAGCGACGCTGTGTACCGCGGCCTCGCTTTGTCGGGCCCGGACAAGGTGCTTGAACAGGAGGTGAAGCCTGCGGCGTCGGCCAGGTTTGTCCAGGCCCGGGATGTGATCAACGCTTGCCTCGACTCTGCCGTTGAAGTCAAGGTTGCACTGAATGGCGATCCTCCCTTCAGCTTGGAGTGGGAGACGATATACGATGGCAAACGGAGGACGGAGCGTGCCAGCGATTTGAGCCAGACGACGTTCAAGATCCAGACTCCGCCTCTGACCAAGGGTGGTGAGTACATTCTTGCCTTGAGCAGCGTGCAAGACAAGCGCGGATGCCGCAGCTTCTTGCAAGAACAGGTCAAGGTCGCTGTTCGTCGTCAACATCCCCGAGGTGGTTTTGGTCTCATAGAGCAGAGGAACCATGTCTCGACTGTGGAGGACTCGTCTCTGCGACTTCCTCTTCGTCTTCAAGGCGAACCACCTTGGACCATACAATATCGAAACCTGAATGAGTCTGAAACCATTCACACCAAGACTGCAACCACGGCGAACGACCATATCGTGGTCAAGTCTCGAGGTGTCTACGAAATCGTTGACGTAAAGGACAACCAGTGTCGGGGCACCGTCGACGCACAAGCCTCGACATTCCGTGTGGACTGGTTTCCCCGGCCCGAAATTTCCCTGGTGCAGACCGCAAGCGTAACCAAGGGCGCCGACGGGTTCATCAAGCAAGATGTATGTGAGGGCGATATAGATGGATTTGAAGTCAGCTTGCAGGGTGAGTGAATGCGCCATGGGAATCCATTTGCTTCGACGCAACGGCTAATTGCAATGCAGGATCCCCGCCGTATCATGTGTCGTATGAGATCAGGCATAGATCTGCACAGGGCTCAAACGCCAAGTCTCCTCTCAAAGAGTTCGATGCTGCATTATCCAAGGCGTCGATATCCATGGACACGGCCAAGGCTGGCGACTACACATATAAATTCGTTGAGCTCGAGGACAGCCTCTACGCGAGCGACAAGAAATTCCAACCGCTGGTGGTGCAGCAGCGTGTGAATGCCAAGCCAGCGGCCATATTTTCCAAGCCTGGCCAGTCCTTCAAGTACTGCGTGGAGCAGCAAGATCACGAGTCCAACATTCCCATCGCCTTGACAGGGGTCCCGCCCTTTTACGTCGAGGTGGAAATCAAGCATCAGTCCGGGTCGGCACCTGAAACGTATCGAATCTCCTCCATCAACGCCAACACCTACTCGATGCCGGTCCCGAGAGAGCATCTTCGGCTCGGCACTCAACAGCTCCGCATCAAACGTGTCCGCGACGCAAAGGGTTGCCAGCAAAAGTACGAAGTCAATGCCCCCTCCATCCAAATCCAGCTCTTCGACGCGCCCTCGATCTACCCCCTCGAGTCCCGAGAGGACTTTTGCGTGGGTGAACGAATTGCTTACACGCTCTCCGGAACACCGCCCTTCGACATCACCTATGACTTCAACGGTCGGTGGAACGCCAAGTCACAGACGACCAACTTTCGCCGCGTTGCCGAGAAGCCCGGCGACTTGACCATCATGAGCGTCTCCGACAAGGCCAGCGAGTGCCGGGCGGCGGTCAACCTGCACAAGAAGATCCACCCGCTGCCAAGCGTGCAAATCAGCCGCGGCAAGCAGTCGCGCGTGGACATTCACGAGGGCAACGAGGTGGACATCCTGTTTGAGTTCTGGGGCACGCCGCCCTTTGAGTTCACCTACACCAGGAGCACGAATGCCAAAAAGGGCCATCGGAGCGTCGTGCTCGAAACCAGGCACGATACCTCCTTTGAGCACAGCAAGGTCATCAAGGCCAGCCAGGAAGGCACATACGAAGTAGTAGCCATCAAGGATAAGTTTTGCTCCTTTTCGACCCAGCAGGTTGCCGAGAAGAAGAAGAGATGATTTGGTTTTTTTTTTTGTTGTTCCTCCCGGGGGACGGGCTGTGTGTTTTGCATATCGATAGCCAAGGGGGGGATTGAATGGTAGAGAACCTGTGTGTGTGGGTGTGTGTTTGTAAGTGTTTGTGCTTGTCAAAAATGGGCACTTCCATGGTAATGACGAGTGGAAGTGGGAGTGGGAGTGGGAGTGGACGTGGGTGGCCGAGCAGGAGACAAGGCTGGCGAGGGGATAGAGTAGAGTCCATTCTACTGTACATACATGGGCATATATCATGGACAAACCCGGCGTTTGGGACATTTTGACTAGCAGAGTGGGGGACCAAAAGAGAAACAAGAAAGTGTTCGAAATCAAATCATGGTTGATGAAGTAATGCATGGCGTGCCATGCATGTTGCGTGAGACACGGTCAAGAAGCAAGAAGATTGGAATCGCTGTGTAATTTATGTGTTTACAATTTTATTTTATTTATTTGAAAATTCACAAGGCACACACACACATCATGTATGCTGGTGCTCACTCCTCGCTCATCTCAATCCTCCGAATCAAATCACCGCCCGCGCGCGCAATCTCCAACAAGACAGCCTGGCGATTCACCTCGACCATGTCCGTGGCCGAGGCCAAGTCGCCGTTGCCGTCGTCGCATGTCCCCCCCGCCACCCTGCAGAAGTTGTAGGGCAGGCCCACGCGGAACTTCTGCCTCGGCTGCAGCTTCGGGTCCCAGATGGCGGCTATGACGGCCTCGTCGTCGTCGTCGTCGTCGTCCGGTTCGCCGGAGGGGGAGGCGGAGGAGGAGGAGGAGGAGGAGAAGAAGACGAGGGAGTCTTGGTAGATGCGCTGCAGTTCCTGGAGGAGAACCGTCGTCGGGTGCGTCCGGGTGGGGAGGGGGATCCGGCCGGTGCGGTGGTCGAGGTTCTTGTACTGGGAGGGCTTTTTGGCGGGGGAGGAGGCGGATGTTGCTGCTGCTTCGCGCAGCGTGGCCCGGGTGCGCTTTGGGCACAGGTGGATGAGGACGTCGTAGTCCTGGAGGGAGGGCTCGAAGAGGACGGCCGGGTCCAGGCGCAGGCCCTGGTCTCGCACCACTTTGCAGGCCGCCTGGGCGAGGCGCGTCATGCGCGAGGCGACGAGCTTGGATGGGCGGTTGCTGCGCGTGTATGCCTGTCCGGATTCATCGCCGCACGCCGCAACAAACAGGACCAGGTGGTTCATGTGCGGGTCTCTCCTGCGCCAGGACTCGAGCTCCTGACGCATCTTGGTCCGTTGCTCGCCCGTCACGGTGTCGGCCGAGTCCACAATCAGGGCCTCGTGGCGCCAGTCCCATCGGGAGAGGAACAGGAGCGTGCGCAGGAAGCCGGACGAGGGCGATGACGGCATCGTCCACGGGTACGGCTGCAGGAAGACGTGGAGCACCAGGAGCTCAATCAGCTCGTCGCTGATGTGCCCGCGGAGCTTGTGCTTGCGGAACCACTGCTTGACCAGGCGGATCGTGTGGGACAGGGGCTGCAGGCGCGTGCAGAACGTGGCAATGGTCTGCGTGTGCAAGGGCAGCGTCGTGTACTGCCACTGGAACGCGGCCAGGGCCTCGGCCGCCTCTTCCCGGACGCGGGCGTCCATGGTCCTGTTGAGTACCTGGCGCTGGAGGAGCGTCTCCTCCAGATCGCAGTAGATCCTCAGTCGGAAAGCGGCGCCGGTTTCATAGATGATGTCCAGGTAGGCGAGGTTCTCCGCCCCAACGTCTCTGTTTTCGCGGCCCAGCTGCGTCGTCAGCGTGTCGTTCGCGCCGGTCAGCCGCCTGTCAAAGTCGAGGAGGAACTCGACCTTGGCTTCTTGGATGGCCGTCAGATTTTCCGGCCACTTGCTCGAGGCCTCAAAGTACAGGTTGACGTCCATTGGTTTGATGGTGTCGTTGTGGTAACCGAGCACCGGTGGCTCTATCGACGAATAGCGTGCCAGGGACGACACCGGCGACAGTTGACGAATCTGGAGCGGCAGGTCCTCCAGGTTGCGAATGTCGTTCTCGAACGTGGTGAATGCGCGTCGAGCAGCATCAAAGGCCTCCTTGTCACGATGGGAGAAGCCCAGCAAGGACGAGAAACCACTTCCGTGCGCCGTCATCTCCTCCTTGGCCACGTTCAGGTGCCTCTTCAGGGAATATGCCGCTATTTCGTGGCAGATTTGCCATGGCATCTTGGCGCTCCATTCGACACACTCCAGAATACTGCCGTCCTTGAACCGCCGGAGCTCTGCCTTGTCGCCCCAGAACTGTCGGAATGCCGCCGCTTCCTTGTCCTCCTCGGCAGGGGGTCCGTACTCCATTTGCCGCGCCATGTGCGCCGGGTCGAAGCTGACGGCCACCGTGAGTCGTGCCGATGGCCTTGGACTGGATGTTGACAGCGCCCATGGCTTTGTTGGCTGCTGCTGCACTTGCACCAGCTGTGCACGATTGCCAAAGGCCTTTTTCAGCACCCTATGGGCTTCGAGACCGAACTTCCAACCAGCGCTGCTTCCATCTGTGGATTGTTCGTACTTGGACAGGTCGACTTTCTCGATATCCATGGCGGCGTCGAAAGCCTGGAAAGTGACATCCGATTTCATGATGAAGGTCGGCTGAAACTTGTCCGCATTTTCATCGGCTAGCAAGTCGGAAGTCGATTTCGCGTAGATCCGCAGGAGGTTGGCCGACGATGAACTCATCTTGTAGAGAATGTTGAGCTTTCTGGTGGGATCAAACATGACAGGATTCGATTCTCGAATCGTTTTGACATCAATGTCAGCGGCACCAAATGCAAACGGCCTTTTGACAAAGTCCGTGATGGAGAGAAACTGTATGCCAGCCTTGAATAATTCTGTGCTACTCAAGGAATTCGACAACGCAGCTTGGCCATTTCTGCCGCCCATCTGTAGCAGCAGAGCAAGCATGGTCGACCACTCAAAGTGGCCAAAACCACCCCGGGAAATGGCGCCGCCAAATCCACGTTGTTGAAGCCATATTCGCCCCAAGATGCAAGCGTCCGAAAATGCCGAGCATTCGGTTTTTGCGTGCGCTAGAACCCTCAGGTACTGGATAAACGTCATCTCTCCATTGATTGTGGAGTTGTAAAACGGCGAGGCCAAGGAGCTGCTCTTTTTTTCATCAGACCTGCCGAGACGCGTACAGTTTGCCGACGGGGTGAGCTTCGACCAAGGAAACAGATTCTCGGGAGCACAAGGAATCAGACGAATGAAGTAGCTTTGTTTCTTGGTGCCCTTTTTCGCAGGCTTGGGCTTGTGCTTTGCATCTTCGGTACTGCCATCGTTGCTGTCCCTGTTTGCCAAAGGTCGAAGCACCAGAACGGGCAAAAGAGGGTTTTCGTTGAGGAATTCGAAGCCGGCTTCCACCATGTCGCCAATCGATTTACAAACATGAGCGGCAATATATGAGATGAAATATGCTCGCCTGTAGAAATATCGCATATCGAGATAATCTTTGTCTTGAAACAGGGAAGTTGGCATTTGCGCCACCATGTCGATGCCCACGCCTGACTGAGACTTGGTCATTGTTCCGAGGACATAGCTTCCGACGACGTTGCATTGCGACGGCTTCGAATAGGCAATCTTGTATGGCGATTCCTTGGTAGGTTTGGGATCTGGATATGGCACGACGATACGGTGCTCTCTCTCGAACTGGCTCGTCGCTTGGGCAATCTGATTCCTGCATGTCAGTTTTACATCAACGAGGTTCAATGCTGATCATGCAGCCAGTAAGTAGGACGCACCGGGAGCGGCTCATGTGGCTCTATTCCATCCACGATTGTCTTGAGACGGAAAAGATGGATAGCTGCATCCTTCAGTGTTTCGGCGCAGTCAATCCTTGCCTCCTTGAGCAGCTCGTCGGTCTGGAGAACAAAAGTGCTGGCTGTCGAGACTTGGGCGGTGCTACGGGACTCGAAGTCGATGAGATTTTTGTGTCGCAGACCAACACCGCCATGATCGATTTTGCGGCGCTTGAAGCCGGATTCCATGACTTGATCACGCTCGGGAGTCGCGCGTGGGAAAAGGTTTTGAATGGAACCTCTGTAAGAAGGGATTGATGCAGCGACAGATGGTAATCGCCGTCTACGATTGAACCGATTTTTATTTTTCTTTCTTGTCCAGGAACCTGCGGGGCGATAAGCTGATAAGCCAAGAATTATTTATTAAGTGGGGCTCTACCAAACGTCCGACCAAACCAGGGAATGTCTTCAGTCAAAACGAATCGAGTTTCCTTCATACTGACTGTCTGACCAGAAGCCATGAAACGATTCATTATATTATGACTACCGTTTGCACCTAGGCCCGCTCTCTAAACTCCATAGAGGGCAGGCGGGCTCTTCTGGATACCGAATCTCTTCGAACGGCGCGTTGTCGATGGAATGGCTTCAGCCCGTTTGCCCTGCCATCGCATCTCGGCTTTGAAGCCTATTTTGGCTGACATGCATCGGACGCCGCCGAGGTCTTCGGACTCCCCAACGCTGTCTTCTAAACCTATTGACTCCAGCCTCTGTTTGCACCCGGGCTGCTACAATGCCTTCCACGACTTTTCAAACGCATACCCTTCAGGCTGTCGCTCGTCATGGAGCCCATGTGTGTAATCTACGGATTCAAACAGGCAGTACGGATTCTAGAGCATCAGCTAATGTAGCTTGTCGCTAAGCCCTTCCCAGCGCTCTCACGATCTTTCTCCGTGTCTCTGCGACGAGCCGAGATCAAAAAGGTCTTTCCCTCAGCTTCCAAGCCCCTTGAAGATATGAACTGCAACTCGACACTGTTGTGCGGTGGATTCGGTCTTTGTGGTGTTCTTGACACAATAATCGATTGGGTCCCCGCAAAGACTGACCTCACTGGGCTCACGGCTGTACTCAACAACGCTGGACAGACGAATCATGTCTTGGCAAGCTTCTCAAGACAAAGCAAGTCAAGAAGATGACTGCCAGCTACGTTGGCGAAAACAAAACTCTAGAAACCACGTACTTGACTGGATAGGTTGAGTTGGAGCTCACGCCACAGGCTACATAGGGCTTTGGCATGATTCACAGGGGCAGAATCGATTTGACCATTTTGGGAGTTATGCAGGTCAGCGCAATTGGGGATCTCGCCGATGGGATGTTGCCTGGCAAGGTCAATGGCTTTGGTGGTGCCATGTATCTGGTCAGCAATCCGTCAAAGACGAAGGTTTTCACGGCATGGAAAACACTGACAAAAACGGCAATCCCAAGATTGTCAAGCAGTGCGGTTTTCCCTCTCACTAGCCGACCCTGTGTGTCCAGAATCATTACTGAGCTTTTTAGCCTGTTTTCGAACAGCGGGCCTTTGTCTGAACGACGCAAGTGATTGCCTGCATTCTCTGGTGATAACAACGCATCATGGCTTTTGGCGCAGAGGACTAATGTGCTACATTGTGGCAGGGTATTTTCGACGTCGACTTCGCATACGGCCTTACTTCGATCGAGATTGCAGAGGCGTCACCGTAGAAGAGATTAAGAGCAAGCCGGAAGCGTTTCTCACCGGTTTCGATGATCTCAAGCCGATGAAGGTATAACGAGAAGTAATGAGATGAGATGAAGCAACGCGACAAATACCCCATGAAGGAGGCAACCACAAGAAAAGCCAAAGTAGCCTCTGTGAATGAGATGGTGTAGCATGTCCACATCGGGAAAGAGTGATTGGCTGTGATGTCACTGACGTGGATGCAGAAATGTGGTGGCGCTGGGGTTTGCGAGAAGCTAGAATGTGCCGAAAGCCAATAGGTGGATGTTGTTGCTATTTGGAGCGGTATCCACCGTCGTAACTAAAAAAAAAAGTTGGATGCTTGGTACGTGTGTCCAGGGTACTTGCACGTGACCTAGCAAAGTGTGCAGGCACTGCCAGGCAGCAACGGACCAGGTGACAGCACGTGACGAGAGGGGGGTATGAAAGTAGTAGCTCTAGCCTGGGCAGATAAGGTACAGCGGCGTGTTACTAGCAAACATGCTGCAACTTGCAAGGCAACTGCAGTGCACTGCGCTCGCGAACTGCAATCGCGACTTTCATTCGAAAGTTTTGCCACCATCTTGCGCGTGCCAGTCTGTCGCCCAAGGCCATCTATCTACCTTGGAGCGCTATCACTTGTCCCTCTTTTTCTTTCCCCTCTTTCCCCTCTCTCGGGTTCCTCTTTTTTTTATTGTTTTCCTCTTTGCGTTTCTGTTCGTCTTTGTTTCTTTCACAATCGCCGGTTTTTGCTTGAATCCCGCGCGGCTGGTCGCTGACTCTTCCATCAAGATATCATCTCATGTTTCATGAATCTTCTGGTCAAGTCTACCGAGAATGGACGGTGTCACGCCAAAGCATTGAAGCTCGAGGCGGTGACCAAGACTGGTCTCGCCGAAGACAGTTTTTATCGTTTAATCCCAAAGGAACTACCGGGCCGCGTTCATTGAGTGCCATGGCAATACATGTTGTTGCTGCAAATATTGGAGACGTTACTGAAGCGCACCTTGATGCCATCCCAAATAGATATCTGTGGCGCATTTGGAGGCTGCTTGAAGCGAGGTCAGTGGTGCTGGCATCATGTGTGCCGTTTCGGCATCATCGTTTTATCTGAAACATTTCACCTGATGGTGGAACCTCGACCTGGAACTAACAACAAGGTCACAGAGGTGCCTCATTGCACGCGTGGAAACTATTCTCCAAGATCCTTACCACAGCAGATGAAGACAGGGCACTCGGTCTTTATCGATTTAGGAAACATATATGTCACCCGTCGGATGAACTCAAAGTCTATACTCACCCTCTGCTATCCCCAACCACCGAGTTCTTGTCGCATCTAGTCATAAGCGGAGGCTGTCAATTTAGCACAAGTGAATTGCTGTGCTTGACCGACTTGAGGAATCTCGCTGCACTGGAAATTATACAGCCAACTGATGAGCTGAGAAGTGGCTTTTCCAAAGTCAACGATAGACTCCTTCGAGGTTGGTCTGAAGTGAATAACCCCTTTCCTCTGATGAGAATCCTCCGTATATGGGTCGATAGGGACATTACGCAAAATTCTCTCAGGTGGGTGACAAAGTTTCCCTCGCTCGCCCTGTACGATGTCAGAGCGGATAAGCACGATTGGGAGGACAGTCATGCCGCCGCCCTCGAACACGGTTGGAAAATAGCTGGGCCAAGAACGCGTGCTGGTGAATCACTCCTGCGATATCTGATGCTGCTTGCCCCCGTTAAGCGAACTCAAACCAACAATTTGAGAGACATGGTCAACAGAGTAGAAACAGATCTCAGATCCCTTTGCGACGATTCTGGATGTGCTGTCAAATTCGTCTCCAATCGCCGAGCCCCACCACTTTTGGAATACCTGAACGATCCAGTCAAAGCATGTTTGCCGACCTTGAATTCCTCCGCTTCATTGAGAGAAGCACCATCTTGTCACAGGGTGTCCTTTGAGGCCTGGGCTTTTTGGCTGTACTCGTTTATCGGTCAAATCTCTGGTGATGAGGATTTACATTCCCTAGGGTGCAATGTAGATTCACAAGCAGTGGTTGGGCCCTTCGTCCTACCTTCGAAGCCCATGGTGAGTCTATTTCTGGGTCATAATGGCCGAGGTGGAATCATCAACACTCCGTCCTACGTCAGCCGAGGACTATTTTCGACAAAGCAGATGACGTTTATCCGATCCAGCCTTGTGGACAAGACGGGTGATCGGCTGCCGGTTTCTTCGCCAAAAGGGACAAAGCATGCAAGAAGCGATGCGTCTAGTGACTTGCACGAGCTGTCTCTACTGCGCAGCAATAAAAGACAACGGCTCGGTGATGTGCTCCAGTCATTTGACCGTTGAAAAGTGATACTTGCGGCACAAACGAGGGAAAGAGCTGGATATCTTCTCGCAGGTCAAATTGCCAAGGCCGATTGACCTGTGCCGCTACGTTTTCTCATCTGCACCATGAAATCTTGTTTGTATAATGGCTAGCTAAACCGAAGCCACAAAAAAATGGCCAACAAAAATGGAAAAGCATGGCACAAAGCCATTGTTTTGGCTTTCAACATCATTTAAGGTTTGATTCTTGTAAAAAATTCCCAACGTCTATCGTCTATCGATCCAAAAAGAGAGTCAGTTTCGGATTGAGCCAAAACCCGACACTTTTCCGAACCCAAAGGCATCTTGCTCTCTTCATGACTAAAAAAGGGCTGTCCCCGTGCTGGTGCCCAGACTGTCCATTTTCAGCTGCATATACTTTTGATTTCTGGTCTCATTGCACACATTCTCCTGCCAACCGAATCCAGCCAAACTCCATATCCAGCATTGTTGACTTCTAAGCCTTCCTGCACTTCCGGTCATGGACTTTCCCCCGGGCAGTTGGACCACGTCTGATGTCCTCCCGAATACTCCAAATTCTTTCCACCAGAGAGTCTCCAACATCCACTCGAAGATCGGAAACTTGTGTGATACTACTTTACGCGGTGATTACAGAAGCTGAATACAGACGGTACCCTGAAAATAATCCTACCCGCCGGCCGAGGAGAGACGGACGCGAAGGATTCGACTTGGAACCGCAAGAAGATGTTGATGGCCGTGTTGATATCCCAGTTGGCACCATACTTGAGCGACAACGAGAGGAGGGCCTACCACCACCCTCTTGTGAGGAAATGACCGGCTGAAGTACGCTTTGAGCTCGGGATCAAGGGACATGCGGAAAGGACCAAAAAAAGAAGGAACCGTTCTGCTCGTGAAATGCCTACTTGAGTCATGCTCCCATCTAAAGCTGAGAGACAATATGAACAGTACGGGAGACGCAAGGACTGAGCCAAGCAAGACGACTTCCCAATCACCACAAGTATGGCCTAGAGGCGTACATGACACCACGAGACACTGCTACAAACTACGAAGACGTGATCTAGCAACCACAAAGTCATACGTGAGCATGGCTCAACTCTAGGCATCACGCCCCCTCGTTGGGACAAAAAAGTCAGTCGTGACGTTTGACGCCCAACACGAGAGCATCGATACTGCGTCCCTGGAGCTGTCGAACGATGCGACGAGGCGTCGGGCATGGATTCCCAAACCAACCAGTTCGCCCCCCCTTGCCCAGCAGTGCACAGCAAATATGCCGAGCTTCGAGCAGAATTTTCAGCCAGTGGACACTCCGTCCGGGAAGTGAGACCCAATTCGCAAAAAGTCCCCAGCAGCACGAAAGGAAAGTTGGAAAAACAGTCTCGTAGCATGAGTCATCCTAGCCAGCAGGACTGGGACCGACCAGAGAAGAGAAGATGCATGCGTGCACTCATGTTCGCATCAATGTATGTGCCGTCGGTTAGAGATATTTATCTGAGCCACGAGCGTGCAAGAACACGCATGCAGGACAGATGGTAAGATCGACGATTGGGATCCATTCTTTCCTCCAGTTTCCCCTCCGGTCGCATCCATGGAGAAGTGAAAGCCAGAGTGAATATGAAGGATTGATTTTTTCTAGTAGGTTGAAGAAGGAAGGGAAGAAGAGAGGAAGTAGGAGCAGTAGGCGCCAGATTATAGATGGGTGGGCTGCGCGAAGGGTGGGGCACGAAGAGATTGGTCGGGAAGAAAGATGAGCCGTGTCCGGCTCCGGTTGGACAGACAACGCCTTACTAATTGATGCTGTTCTGACTGGTCGAAACAAGATGGTCAGTGGGTTCTAAAAAAAAAAAAAAAAAAAACTAATTGAATGGCCGCTGGGTTGGACGGATTTGATGTTTGGTGTGTGAGCAGCGGCTGTTTGCAATCGACTGCACGAGCAATGCCGGCTTGAATGACTGGCAACTGTAGTTTCGCGCGAGCGTGTTTGTTTGCCCGCCGCCTGACAATCTACAACAAACCGGAATCAACCTGCCCGTGTCCCGACATCCCCCACGCCAGGCACATGATAGACGGTCCAAGACCACCCCGCTACCCCGCCTCGCCACCAGACCAGACCAGAACTTTGCTGCCCTGCCATTTCGGCCCATTGTGCATACCTGCATAGTAGTAGTAAGCAAATGCCCATGCCCATTCACTACTAGGTAGGTCCCTATCTCCTCTCGAATCCATATCTCCTTTGTAACTGCTGACCTTGGCAACATCAAGGCAACATCAAGGCAACATCAAGGCCTGACACGTTTGCTAAACGCCGCATTCTTCTTCACCACAACCTCCTTCACAGTCATCGACTCGTTCTCTGCAAACCCACGCTACGAATCATGGCAGGTGGTCCAGCAGCAAACGCACGTGCCCGTGCGGGGAAGTTCAACAAACCCTCGAGAGGTGGTAAGTTGATCAATCCTGACAAGGACAATACTGCTTTCATTCTCAGAAGCAGACAACGATTAGCGAAATCGCTGACCAGCTGATTCTTTCTGCAGGCGGCAAGAAGTTCTCTCGCTCATTACAGCCTGTTGATGCCGATGGCAACCAGATCAGCATGTGGGCGGCCGATGCTGCGGAAGATGGATCCGGCGACGACGAGGAAGATTCGGATGAGGATTCCGAACAAGACAGTGACGACCAGGATGCCTCAAAAGCCCCGGCTGGGACCGAGAACCGGGAAGACCGCAAGGCTCTGAAAAAGGCTCGCAAGGAGGCTGCGATTGCTAAGCAAAAGTCCCGTACTGTCGAAGTCGGAGATCTGCCTTCCAGCGATGATGAAAGCGATAGCGGCATGCCGGCCAATCCCAATCACTCGAAAGCCGCTCGGAAACAAGCCAAGGCCGATGATGACCAGGTCGACGAACTCGCCGAGGGCGTCGAGAACATGGGTGCACCTGGCAATCGTAAAGAGAGAGAGGCCGTGGAGGCTGCGGCCGCCAAAGAGAGATACATGAAGCTGCAGGCAGAGGGTAAGACCGATCAGTCCAAGGCTGATATGGCTCGCCTCAAGCTCATTCGAGAGCAGCGCGCAGCTGATGCTGCGAGAAGACAGGTAAGCACGATACGCATGTCGGCAAGAACGGCTAGCCTGCTTCGGCTGCACGTCTGCCACCCTGGGGCTTTTTCTGACTTTTTTGTGCAATACAGGCCGAGAAGGAAGAAAGAGATGAACAAGAGAAGACTCGAAAAGCAGAGATTGAGGCAAGGGACGCCAAGAAGCGCGAGGCTGCTGCCGGACCGAAAAAGGTCAGCAAGAAGAAATAAGGTAGCTTATAGCGATCTAAATGGAAGAGAGAGCATGAATACACCACACTGTGCGTTTTTGGCAGAATCACGTTCCGGATTGATTGCATACGTAGATGAATTCCCCGGGCAGTAAGTCGTCGAGTCTTATCCGGCAGGTGTAGGTAAAGTCACCGCAAACTAAAAGATGCCAAGAAACCCCCCCAAGCCATCGAGGGGCGATGCGGTCCCTGGACGACCAGACCCCACATTTCGACAAGCAACAAGCAGCCTACGGGGCACGGGCTACAGGGTACGGCCTACATGGGACAGGACCCATAGCCGAACAAGTGCAGGCGCGAAAAAAATCCAGATGTCGAGCCACCAAAAAAGTGCCCGACCGCCTTCACCTGCCGCTTTTTTTTTGTTCGCCTTGGCGCATCCGAACCTACACAGTACAGCGTTTCTTTGTCTCTGCCCCTTCAGCGACGGCGCCCGAGATTCACCGCCGCCTCAGATCAACTTCACTCGGCTTCTATCCTACCTTGACAGCATACACCATGGCTGAGTCGTCGTTGAAGGTTCGTCAGACACTGACTTGCCCCATCACCTACTAAGGTCAACTTGCCCGGAACATGGGGCTAATGAACGAATGATAGGACCGCTTGCGCGACCATGCGAAAGCATTTGATGGCCTCTTGAGCTTGATCCCCGCCAAACTGTATTACGGTGAAGATACCAGTGTACGTGTACCCTATCTCTCACCTGTCTACTTTTCCTCGCAGGCGATGCATGACCTTCCATCTTTCGATACTCTCTCCCCAGTGATTTTCTGCATCGCCAAATCGTCAGCTGACCAAGCATTATTCGTCAGAACCAATGGAACAGAAAGAAGCAAACAAAGAAGGAAGCCGCTGCCGCTCGACGGGGGAAACTCGACCCTGACAGCGAGCTGAACCGGAATGCCAAGGAGGTCATGGATGAGCGAGCTCAACAAAAGCGAAAACTGCAGGCGTTGGAGGAACAAGAGAATGACGAAGATGAAGATGACATTGACAATGCCAGTGACGACTCATACGAGGCCATTGATGGGGTAGAACCTGAACGACCTGGCGATGGGCTGAAAAAGAAGACAGAAGAGAGCAACAAGAAGCAGAAACTCATGACAGAAGAGGTGGATAAAACTGATTCTCCAAAGACAGCTCCGGATTCCTCCAAATTATCAAAGAAAGAGGCTAAGCGCGAGGCTAAGCGCGAGGCTAAGCGAGAGAAGAAGGCTGAGAAGAAGTCGGACAAGAACGCTCAGAAACAAGAGCACGACATCTCCAAAGTCGAAGATGCAGAAGCAGATAAGGAGAAGACGGCGGTCAACAAGAAAATCGAGGTCAGCGAGGAAGCGTCTCTCTCTGTCCATCCAAAAGAGGAAATTACCACTGGGATATCAGCTTCCGAGTCGGAACCGCAATCGCCTATTTTCGACGAGCCTTCTGTGACGCTTACTGAGACAGCAGCTGAGCAAGCTAGCACAACAACGTCGGTCTCATCCACCATCCCACCATCAGAGAAGCCTAAGCATATCAAGGTTCCCGCCGATAGTTCTGAGGTTCGGGCCCGCGTGGCTGCTAGGATCGAAGCTCTGCGGGCTGCCCGGAACGCCAATCGCCCGCAAAGCCGACAAGAACTTCTCGAGGAGAGACGGGCGAAGCAGGCACAGAGAGCAGAGCGCAAGAAGGAAGAGAAGAAGAAGGCAAGGCAAGAGGCGGCAAGGTTAAGAGAAGAGGCACTGGCCTCCAACTCTCCTGGTGTCATGAGTCCTGCGGTTGAGCTCGACGAGCCGGCTGGCAAGTTCTCCTTTGGCCGCGTGGCCTTTGCGGATGGAACCCAGATGTCTCACGACTTGAGCTATGTGTTGACGAAAGGGAAGAAGAAAGGTCCGTCGGACGTCAAGACAGCTCTGCTGAAAGTTCAGAACCAGAAGAAGAGGCTCGAGGAGATGGATGCTGAGAAGCGCGCCGAGATCACGGAAAAGGAAACCTGGTTGACGGCCCGACGAAGAGTCGAGGGCGAGAAGATTCATGACAGCGAAGCTCGGCTGAAAAAGGCCAAGAATCGCAAAGAAGCCGCCGAGAGAAAGAGCAAGAAGGAATGGAAGGAACGGGCAAAGGGCGTGGGGCATGCGCAGAAAGAGAGACAAAAGAAGCGGGAAGAGAATATTAAGAAGCGGAGAGAAGACAAGGTGCTCGGTAAAGCTGGCAAGAAGAAGGGAGGTGCTAAGAAGAAGAAGGGCGGTCGGCCTGGCTTCGAAGGTAGCTTTGGGGTTGGAGGCGGCCGAAAGTAAACCAACCCCCTTGCACACCAGTCTTGCCCTTTCTCTTCTCTGACGATGGTGGTCAAATATCTGCTTGTCTCATTTGCACCCGTACACGGTGTCTTGCAGCCATTGCATCATTGCCTCTGAATCAAGCTTCTTTCCATCCATCGTTGACACTTTACGTCGGTTCTTCTTGTCATCATTTGTGGGCGTTGGGGTTGGGCACACGTCACTACAAGTCTAGGTTCTCCATGTTTTTTATGATTTATTATTCCTCTTATTCCTTTCCACCACGTTTCAAAACTTTTTGATTTTTGAATCTTTGAATTTCATCATTCTCAATTTTTTGTTCCAATTTTCTTTTTTATTTCGTCACTTGGTGAGGGAAGATGTTGTTGATGATGACGTTGTTGTTGTTGTCCGGGCACACGATGGACGCAACGGAGCCTGCTTGGTCAGGTTGAGGGGCTTGGGAACGGCAACGCAGAAAGGAAGGAAAGAAAGCTGGTGTTGTCTGTCTGTCTACCACCTACCGGGCTCTACCTCGTATGTATCGAGCAGGGAGGTAG
Organism: Claviceps citrina; assembly: GCA_018360365.1. Taxonomy (NCBI): domain Eukaryota; kingdom Fungi; phylum Ascomycota; class Sordariomycetes; order Hypocreales; family Clavicipitaceae; genus Claviceps; species Claviceps citrina. The sequence continues at coordinate 28,265 of SRQA01000133.1, forward strand.
TAGGTCGGCAGACGATACGATATGGTCAACAGCCGCGCCTGCAGCAAAGCACGAGGTGCTCAAAGCACACTCACGTAGAATGAGAATGCATGCCATGCCATGCCATGCCATGCCATGCCGTGTGCCGTGGACGCTGTTGAAAAAAAGGAGAAGAAGAGAAGAGAAGAAGGAAAAAGTGATATCTGGCATTGAATCTTGAAAAGGAAAAGGGAAAACAAAAGTAAAAAAAAACACGTTAATTTGAGATGATATGAAGAAGCTTCCCCCTTGATTATTTTTCTCTCTACCCGCGCACAGGGCATATGTTTCCCCTGTTTGTTTTCCCTAGCAGACTATATCCGTACCCCGCATCGCAAGTAAGGCAAAAGAGAGAGAAGAAGAGAAGAAAGAAGAAGAAGAAGCTAAAGGATAATAAGAAAAGAAGAAGAAAAGAAGGAGGAGAAGTATTACCAAGCAATGGCTTAAGGTTTTGATTCCGCCCCTTCCCTTCCCATCCTTATATTATCCATCTGAGAAAGTCCGTTGGCTGGTTTTCTTTCACGGTTGGTTGGTTTCTTTGCAGAGAGGAGGAAGAATCTTCTCGGCTTTGATTCCAAAGGGTGAGTGTGTAATCCATCGGCAGCGGGTGCTTCCTATCCTTGGTTTCTTTCTTTCTTTCTTTCTTTCTTTTCGTTCTAGTTTTTGTTGCCGAGGCCGGAATCAAGGGGCGTGTGTTCAAGTTGAGGAGGGGTCGAGAGGCACGCAAAAGTCGGCGAAATAACAGCTTGGCTTGGGAAAAAAAAAATAAAAAAAAATAAAAAAATCGGCCGTGTCGGCTCGCAGAAGCGTTGCGAAATAACTTGATTCGCCAAACCCTCTGTCTAATGACGCTGCAACACACTCCCGCTCTCAACCACCCACCCCCCCAACCCATCTTTTTTATTTGGGTCGGATGTCGGCGCCGCAAGCACATTGTGCGAAAGATAAGTTGGCTATAGAAGAGAGTCGAGGCGTGTAAATACACTCAGACAGGCCGCGACGACTTCCATCTGCAGCTCCTTATCCTTGGCCTTGTTCATTTCCTGTACCATCTATTGTTACTATGCGAACACTGACTATGCCAGCGACCAAGAAAGGAATAAAAAAAAACAATGGTGATTCTTACTTCAGAGATGACTTGGGGCAAATTTGCTCCGATGCCGTTATTGATTGCCTTCTTGCCGAATGGCCATTGGCTATAGTCGGCCAGCAGCTCGTCAGTCTGCGCAAATGCCCGTTCTCTTGCCTCGTGGCCGAGCGTTGATAGAGCATTCTCCAAGACATTGGCGGCGTAGGCGGCACAGACCATGCAGACGGTTCGCAGGTATCGAAACTCGAGGTTCTCGGGCAGGAATTGGTTGCCGCCGAGGACCACCGTTCGTTGGGTCAGGACGTTGCGGACGCGGCGACGGAGCTCTTCCTTGGCTCCGCCATCGGCGACGGGGTGGGTGGCCATGTCAAACAGCAGGAAGTTGCGTTTCTCGGTCCGGAGGATGCCTTTATCGACGAGGCCCTTGGCCAAGCGCTCTCGGACTTGTTTTAATTGATAGCCAATCTTCATCAAGTTCCACGTTTCGCCTTTCCACCTTGAACGTCAATCTTTTGGCGGCAAAAAAAAAAAAAACTGCAGAGTACCCAACGGGGAGCAAAACACTCACCACTCATCAGATCGATCCAAGAGCTGACGCTCATCTTCTCGCTTTGCTTCATCATCTTCAGAGCCTCGTCGAGCAAAACCTCGCCCGTCAGGGTATCATCTATAACTTCGATATTTCGATCGGCCGGGGAGAATCGTCGTCTGGACGGGTCCTTCTCCATGCTGATGCGGCCGCGGAAGGCGAGCTCGAGGACGATGCATCCTCGCAGTGCGTACGAGATGTTGTCGTTCCAAAAGGAAAGGTAGCCCTTTTTTTTAAAAAAAAAAAATCATCGCCAATGCTTGTTAGTGGATGCTGATACACATGTGACTTTGCATCATCAAAATGGCACGTCGCGGATGCATCAATGGACAAGACAATCTCGCATTGACGCTTGGCGGAATGGCAAAACATGTCAAGCAGGGGTGGCTTTGTTCTCCGTGTACCTGTTTGTCCTTGAGGCCGAGGAGCAAGACCTCCTCCATCATGGTCAGCTTGGGCTGTTTGCTTCGCTCAGCGCTCTCGCTAAGATCCCTGGGGTCAAAGGCAATCTTGTGGCCATTCTCGCTGTTTTCGTAGCTCGTCTCGGGGCCGGCATCCTTGACGTTGGTGGAAGAATTGGTTCTGGACGCAGCATTGCTGGCCTCGCCTTCGGTGCTGCCCAAACCGCCTCCGCCAGCGCCGCGGCGCCGTGTCAGGCCAGAGGAGGACATTTCGTACAAGAGATACGAACGGGGTCGGGGGGGACAAGGGGCGAGAACAGAGAGTCGCCGAGGAGATGGGGGATCAGCAGCGACAAGTAAATGCGCCGCCCGGTCGCAAGGGCAGGTCGACGGACGAGAGGCTGCACGACGGTCGGCCGTCAAGCGGTCACAGGAACTGGCCAGGAAGCAGGGCGAGGCGGGTGCATAAAGCGGAAAGGGGGTGGGCCACGACGCAGACGAGAGGCCAAGACGGGTCGTGGTGGCAAGATGCAGAGATGCGCTGGGCGGACAATTGGGAATGTGATGAATGCGAAGGGGGCCTACGTGCAGCACTTGGAGAGTCGAAGGATACGTCTGCAAAAAAAGCAGGCAGGCCGGGGGCCCCGGGGGGGTGGATAGGGATAATTACCATACCTGCCAGTAGTCCGTGATGCAAATTTGGCTAGTACTGGTACTGCTGGTGCTGGTGCAGTGTCAGGCACCCGGCAGGTGCCCAGTACTTTGTCGACGGGTAAATGGGCTACTAGCCTACAGGTAACAGGTACCTACCTACCTACCTACTAACCTTAGGTACCTAGGTACCTAGGTACCTACCTAGGCACAAGGGGTACAAGGTACATACCTACGGTTAGTGTCGTCTTTGTCTGCTCATGACCTCGAACCCAGAAGTCGACCAAGTCGAGTAATTCTATCCAACGCCGCACGGGCATCGCTTCTACTATCCACGTCCATTACTCGGTGTACACGTCCCATTACTCACTCAGGCACGTCCTTTACCGCCTCTTTCCACAACGCGTCAAAGTCGATGCCGGCCCCGTCAAACATGTCTCTGATTTTCTTGGCCGTGACCTCTTGCTTCTCGGGGCCGAACCCCCCCGGCTGGGTGGCATCGAACTGCACCATCTCGACCCATCGGTAGAACAAGTCCTCCTTGCCCATTGCTGCGAGGGCGTTTCTAAAGGCAAAGACCTGCCTCCTTTTGCCATCGCCTTCGGCGGCAATGCTCGTCTTCAAGTCGTAGCACATCCATCCAAAGTCTTTGTGGTAGACCAAGACGACGCTCGAGAAGGCCTCCAGAGCGGCCAGCTTGTCATCCACCAGTTGGTGAGCATGAACCATGGCGGCCCAGTCGAGGTCCCACTGTCCATTCATCAGCAGATAGCCTGTCTTTTGCTCCTGCAGCAGGGGCGATGTCGCTGCGTTGATGTACGCAAGCAGCATCTTCTTGGAGTCTGCGTCCTTCACAAAGTCCCCCAGCAGACGGGCCCAGTCGCGGCTTCGTCGCACGTAAATCTCCTTGTCCCTGAAGCCGACCTTGCGCCTCCAGAGCATCGGGTTGCCGTGAGCTCGCCCTGCGGCAAACTCGACGGGCCATGGCCAGACAAAGACGAACAGAACAAAGTCGATGAACATGGTGATGCCGCGTTTCAGCACCTCCCAGGCCAGTTCCTTCCACGTCGACTCGTGCATGGCAAAGGTGGCCTCGTTTTGGGCGCCAAAGCCAGACTGGACCAGGCTCCAGTACCACGGCAGGATGGAGTGCATTCGCCACACGAACAGTAGAGAGACGGCCACGTTCATGGCAACCGGGACGAGAAACACCTTGCGCTTGAGGGCGGCCTCCTTGGAGTCGACGTGCGTGACGTAGACGTGCTTCTCCGAGAGCCGGTCGATGAAGGGCTTCAAGACCTCGGGAGGCTGCTTGAACGGCGATGGGAGCGACCCGTCGGCCCCGCCAAACTTGACGGCCTTTGCCTTCCCAGATCGTTTCGAGGGCGCCATGTTGCGATGTGTGTGTGTGGCCAGCACGGAGTGTGCTGCGCGGAAGGATGGCGCAGACAAAAGATTGCTGCGTGTCGTCGTTGGCGTGCGAATCCTTCTTGCATGCACAACAAGTGGCAGCTGCTTGGCGCCAACAATTGGCTGACAAAAAAAAAAAAAAAAAAAAAAAAAAGGTCGGTCGGCTCAATCAAAGCCGCTCCACATCGAATTGGCCGCCGTCGAAGCTCGTTGGCATCGCAGCGTTCGCACCAGGCAAATGTCCGACGTACTACATTGCCCGCAGGCCTACGACACACGACGGCGATGTTAAGAGCCCGTGCCTGGAAGGTTGGTTTTCATTTGTCCATGTCATGTACACCCTGAGCCGTCTCCCTCCTCTCCTTGGATGCTCGTGCTGATGCTCCTGCTGCTGATGCTCCTGCTGCTGATGCTCCTGCTGATGATGCTCGTGCTGTTTCGACGACAGGGCCGCGGCTATCCGTTCATTTGTACATACTGCAGAGTTCATGTGTCGCCGACTTCCTCACCGAGCCATCAGCGCACGCCGACCGCTCATCGCTCAACTATCTGCACGACATCCGAGCGACGCCGTCCTGATGCAAAGGACAACGAAGGCCCGGCGCCCAGCTTTCCTGGCAGGTTCGCCGCCGGTCACGGATTTGCTGGAGGCTCCTTTGGCTCTTTAGCCGCCGCCAAGAAACCGCACGAGACGACGAGCTCCGTCGAGGACACTCTCCTGCCGCATGAACAGGAGGCGCGAAAGAAAGCCGGTCCCGCATCTGCTGGAAGCTCCTTTGGCTCTTTCGCCTCCGCCAAGAAACCGCACCAGACGACGAGGTCCCTCGAGGACACTCTCCTGCCGCACGAACTGCTGGCGAGGAGGAAAGCCGTCAAGATCGAGCGAATGACGGCCAGCACGCCGCACCAAAAAAAAAAATCCAGGTTTGCCCGTAGTACTGATCCGGCTCGCGCCCCTCAGCACAAGTCGCGATTTCGCGAGGGCAACGAGGCCCAGTTCGACAAATGCAAGTCGGTCCTCGCAAATGTTTTCAAACCACTTGCCGAGCCCCAGCGCCCTGTGGCTGCGAGGCCGACACCTGCGGGCAGTCCAAGTTCAAGTTCAAGTTCATCAAACCCATCCAGCGCAAGTACATCTAGCGCGCCCGACGGCAAGGTAAACATTCTCTCATCGCCATTCTCTGCCGGAAAAGCGTACACATTTCCCTCTTCCACGACATCTCGCGACGAACCGACGAGAAATCCTCCTCCTCCAGGTGGTGCTCCCAGGCAGGTCGGATGGGGCACATTTAGTCACCGCAAGGGTCAAAACGACGAGAACGACTCTTCGGTACGGAGGAATAATACGCCAACAGACGGAGCCCGGGGAACTTTTCACGACAGATTCAAGGGACGATCGACCGGGGCAAATCCGGCCACAGCAGCTTCGTCGACGACAGAAGCTGCTTCAGGCACCAAGGATTTCTGGGGCGAGTTGGACACGAGGGTGGCAGACTTGAAGGAGAGCAGAGGCAAGGACACTGGTGGCCGACGAGAGGCTCTGGCAGCTGATGGCTCGGCCAGGAGAAATTCGGACATGATAACAGGAGAAGGCGCCGACACGGCTTCACAAGACGCCCCTGGGAAAGGCAACCGGCATAATGAACGGCGAAAGTCGCGGTTCGAGTTTGAAGACGAGACGGAAGAAACCAACGAGCGACGTTCCAAGAAGTCTAAGAAGTCGTCGTCGAGACGACGGATGGAAGACGACGACTGGCATGACGAGTCAATTCATCGTTGGGAGCATAAACAGCGCCGAAAGGCCGAAAAGGAAGCTCAGAGACAGAAGGAGCTCCAGGAAGAGCAGCCAGCTGTGTCCATCTTCCTTCCCGAGTACATTAGCGCATCAAATCTGGCGCGAGCTCTCAAGCAGCGGCCCGACCAGTTCTTGGCCGACATGGAGGAAATGGGCTTTGAGAACGTGACGCCCGACACCATCATGACTGGTGAGACGGCTGCGCTCATATCCATGGAGTATGGGTTTGAGCCGACGGTCGACACGGGTTCGCAGCGGGATTTGAGAGCGCGCCCGGTGCCCGAGGATGTGTCTTCCCTCCCTGGCCGACCTCCTGTGGTCACCATCATGGGCCACGTCGATCACGGGAAGACGACGCTTCTGGACTGGCTCCGCAAGTCTTCCGTTGCCGCGCAAGAACACGGTGGTATCACGCAGCACATTGGTGCGTTTGTGGTCAAAATGTCGACGGGCAAGCAAATCACCTTCCTGGACACGCCGGGCCACGCGGCATTCCTGTCGATGCGTCAGCGCGGAGCCAATGTCACAGACATTGTGGTCCTCGTGGTGGCGGCAGACGACAGTGTCATGCCGCAGACGGTCGAGGCCCTCAAGCATGCCACGTCCGCCAAGGTGCCCATCATCGTGGCCATCAACAAGATCGACAAGGAGGACGCCCGCGTGGACCAGGTCAAGGCCGATCTCGCGCGACATGGCGTCGAGATCGAAGACTACGGAGGCGACGTGCAAGTCGTGTGCGTCAGCGGCAAGACGGGCCAGGGCATGGCCGACCTGGAGGAGAACATCATCACGCTCTCGGAGATTCTCGATGTCCGGGCAGAGACCGACGGCATGGCCGAGGGTTGGATCCTCGAATCAAGTGTCAAGCAGAACGGCAAAGCCGCGACCATTCTCGTCAAGAGAGGAACCCTCCGTCCGGGAGACCTCGTTGTTGCCGGCAAGACGTGGGCAAGGATCCGGGTCATCCGCAACGAAGCGGGTAAAGAAGTCGCCGAGGCACCGCCGGGCAGCCCCGTCGAGATCCTGGGCTGGCGCGAGCTGCCCGAGGCCGGAGCAGAAGTGCTCCAGGCGCCCGACGAAGCCAGGGCCAAGACGGCCGTCGAGTATCGGCTGGAGATGGCGGGCCGCGAAGAGAGCTCGGTGCAGCTGGCAGAGCAAGAACAGCGCCAGCGCGAAAAGGCCGCCGCGGACGCTGCCGCCGCCGCC
>SRQA01001330.1:0-10948 GCA_018360365.1 Claviceps citrina
AATCACATTGCGTGCATCCTCGCTTAGCCGGGCGGAGCCGCAGGCTAAGCCGAGGGTGCCGAGGTTGACCCGTAATGTGTGCGATGATTCCGACAATAATACTCCTTATCCTAATTAATAGTATATTTAGTAAGGTATTTATTAACTATTTTATTAGTATTAATATGTATTTTAGACTTTAAAATCTACTAATTATCTTTTATAAAGTAACTTTTCTAATAAAGTAAGAAATTAATATAAGGCTTTTAGTTTCTTATATAAAAGAAGTAAATATAATAGCTTATAATTTTTTTAATTTTCTAGTAGTTTACTTTACTAAAACCTATAAAATTAACTAAAGAAAGCAAGGGTTTATTCCTACTAAAGAAGTTTATCTCTTAGTATAGCTTCTAAAAGTAAGTAATAAAAACCACTATATAAACCCTTAAACTAAGTAGGAATTTTAACTAGTATAAAAAGAAAGATACTTTTTTAAAAACTTTATATAGTTTAGCTTACTAAAAAAACTACTTTTTCTTTAGCTTTCCTAGGAGTTTATAGCTAATGTAAAGTCTAAGGTAAACTATATTCCTTATATTAATATTTACTAGTTTATAGTAAGAGTTATATTTAATCTTTATAAGTACTATAATTATAATAATAATAAGCTTAGCTTTTCTCTAATAAAGCTTATAAAAAACTATAATATTAGTATTGTTTAGGCTAGTAATAACTTTATTAAAATTAGTAAAAAAGTTTATAATAATAAGTAGCTTATAGCTAAGAATTAGTTTATTTAGTATGTAATTAATAAAAGCTATTATAGTATTATTAAGGTAATATTATAATATAAGTATTACTAAAAATCTAAGGAATATCTAGGTTTATAGTAGTATAGTATTATATAATAATATTAATTTTTTAATTTGTTCTTTTAGCTACTTTATTTATTTAGAGGTAATATATAATAAATATAAGGAATTTAATACTAAGCTTATAGAAAAGTATAGTTTAGATTTCTAATATAAACTTTAGATTATAATTACTAATAATTTCTTAGGGCAGTCTTTAGTTAGTTATATATAATACCTTAAGAAAAAGTTTAGCTTAGTTATAAGTAAAATATACTTTATTTTTAGAAATAAGAATTATTTTTTTACTAAAAAGGTAATTAATAAGGTAAAGAAAGTTATAAGTATTAAATTTATTAACTTATTATATTATATTAGTAAAGCTAACTTTTAGTATATTTATAATAAAGTCTAGGGAAATAGTATAAAAAGGGACTAGCTTTATTTTAAGTAATTATAATTCCCTTAGGGCTTTAAAGTAAAGAACTATATTCTTATAATAAATATTATAATATATAATATAAGTCTAAATTTACCTGCTTATTTATAGGAAATAAACTATAAAAAGCTTTTCTATTATTTTTCTTATGCTAAAATAATAGTGTTTATTATATATTAATTAAAGAATTATTTTTATATAGCTTTAAGGGATATAAAACTTATAGGTGCTTTTTAGTAAGTAAAAATATAGTAGTCTATTATCTTTAAAATCCTATTTATAAAAGGGGATTTTAGGCTAGTTTTTATAAGCTTTTTACTAATATTCTTAGTATAATATAATAAAATTAATAATATAGCTAAATTTTATATTATATATATACCCCTTTATAATTTAGTTTTTTATTTTATTATTTATAATAATAATAGTAATATACTTTTCCTTAAAGTAAGTATAAGTATTAAGTTTATTAAATTAACTATAATTTATAGCCTTTTAGTAGCTAATATTAATAAGTAGCCTTAAGAGAGTATTATAAATTATATTTAGAGTTTTAAGAATATAAGTTATATAAATCTTAAATTATAATAAATAATTTATAACCTTTACTAGCTTAAGATAAGTTTTATTAAGGTTTATTATAGTAAGTAATATATATATAACAATCCCCTTTACTAGTAAGTAATTTATAATAATATTTACTAGTTATAAGTTTAACTAAGCTATTTTTTATAGCTTATATATTCTTTAGGTAATTATAATAACTTTTGCTTTTATTAAGTTATATTATCTTTTTATTATTAAAGTTAGCCTAGAAAAAAAAAGAATTAAATAAAGCTTATTGTATTTAATATTCTTACTTAAAATACTTATATTATTCTAGTTAATAGTAAGTTAAAAAGCATATAAGCTAAATCCTTTCTTATATATGTTAACTTTAAAGAAAAAAGGTTAGTTAGGGTTATAGGACTATAAAAAAATCTTTATATATAAAAGTTTATAAATAGCTTTAAAAAATACTTTTTCTTACTTAGTTAGTATAAAAGTTACTTTTTAAGCTATATATTTCTATACTTACTTTAAAGCGCTAATTAAAAGCTAATTTTTTTATAAAGTTTATAAAAAATAACAATTTTCTTATTCTAAAAAGGCTATATATAAATATTAAACTATAAAATAATTACTTTAAAACAACTAGCTATTTTAATAAAGGTTTCTAGGGTTATAAGTATAGTTAGTATTTAAAGATTTTTAAAGGCCTTAATATAGTTACTTATATTAGTAATATTATTTATACTTATAATAAATATTAATACCTTAATAAAGAAATACCTAATAAATAATTTCTTTATAGTAATATATAAGTAGCTTTTCTTAAAAATTTTAAATATAATCTTAAGGTACTTTAAATACTTCTTTAAAGTATTAGAGAAAATAATAATATTATTAATATATATATAAATAAAGGTATAATATTTATAAAATAACTTATTTATAAAGTATTAAATATATAGGAGAATTCTTATATTCTTATATTATAATATAAAATATTTTAATGCCTTACTTAGAGAGAATAGCTATTTTATTTTAGTACTTCTTTTAAATAAAAAGCTAAATAAAAACTCTAAAGGTATTAAAAAAGGTAATTTAAGCCTTTTTATAGGTATCCCCTATAATATTACCTTAGTTAGGTAGGGGATATATATTAGGAATAGTAATACTATTTATAAGCCTTATATTAATTATTATATAACCTTTAATCTATTTCCTAGTATTATACTTAATAATAAAGCTAGGATAAGAGTAAAAAGCTTTCTTTTCTCCTCTAAGGTAAGATACTTTACTAGCCTTATATTTCTTATTAAAGATTTTATTAAACTTCTTAAAGTTTTTATAATTAAAATTATAAACCCTAAAAAGCTTAATTTAGTTTTACTAGTTATTAATAAAGTTAATATATATATAATCTTCTTCTAGTATTAATATAATACTTTAGTTATAATATATATTATATTTATTAGTAAGTTTTATAAGCTTAGTAATAGTAATAAGGTTAATATTAGTAATTTTTATACTAAATTTATTTATAATAACTAGGATATTATTTAGATAAGAGATACTATAGGATAAAATACCTTTATTAATTACTTTTAAATTAAGGTTATTAGGACCTTTCTTTAAATTATTAACTTTAACTATAAAAAAAATATCTTTTAGTTTTAGTATCTTAATATATGTTTTATTAAGGGTAATATCTTTACTATAAAAAGCTATAAAGTTATAAATATTCTTAATTATATAATCAGAATTTATAAAGTCTATACCTTTTAAGTAACTTTATTACTAGAATCTCTTAATATAAATTAGTTAGTTTATATAGTTAGTAATAAGTATAAATTTTAATTAGGTATTTTTAAGAAAACTATTATAAATATAATAGTTTATTAAGTAAGAATAATAAATACTTATTCCTTAGTAATCTTTAAGGTCCTTCTAGTAAACCTATAAGAGTTATATATAGCCTAGTATAATAATAATACTATATATAAATATTACCTTTCTTATTAAAACTATATAAGTAAAATAAAAGATTCTTATTAGAATAGTTATATTATAAATAAAGTAAAAAACTATCTTTAGGTTTATAAAATTAATCTTAATACTATAATTATATATAAAGTTTATACTAATAAGTAGTTTTAAAGTAAGCTTTTTTATTATATTAGCTTTTATAATAAAGTAATTAAAAACTACCTTACCTTTAGCTTTACTTTTAATATAAAAGTTAAAAGTTATAATCTAAGTAATAAAAAATATAAAATTTATACTATTTACTAGCTTAGGTATTTATTATTTATATTTTATATTATAGTTATTTTACTAAAGCTATTTCTTATTTATAAGTATAAATAAAGTGCTAGTATTTAAATATATTTTATAGTCTTTCCTTTAGTTATTAAAGTATAGGTTTATTTTAAGGTATATAGTTCTCTTTTTCTTACTATTAATTTCTAGCTAATGAAAGCAAGAAACTACCTTAATTACTTAGTTATTTATAAGCCTTATAAAAGCTATAACTTTTAGCCTTATAAGTAAAGTAAGAAGATTTATATAAAATATATTTATAAAATTTAAGTTTTTTTTATTATTATGAGTTATATTAACTTCATATTTAATAATATAAAATCTAAATACCCTAAGGTAAGCTTCTTTAGCTTTAATATTAAAATAGTAGATAACTTTAATATAATTTATAGTATTTCCTTTCTTTAAGGCTTATATTTTATATATTTTAAGGTAGTGCTTTGATTAGTTATAAAAATAAGAAGGTAAAGACTTATATTAATAAGATTTTTTATATAGTTTAGTAAATTTTACTAGCTTATTATTTATTTTAGTAATAGGTTTATTTTTATTATTAATATTCTTAAACTATTATAGCTTATACTTATTACTTTTATATAAAAGTTCTTTTCTAAAAAGTAAAAAGTAGCTTTAATAATAAGAATTATTATACTTACTTTTTAAGTAATAGTATTACTCTTAGCTAGGGGAGAAATAATATTACTCTTAACTAAAAACAAAATAATAATATTTAGATTATTTTTATTTTTATAAGCTATAACTATTCTCTTAGTAATTATAGTAGCTAGGAGGTTAATTTTAATAAGTATTAATACTAGGTTTTATAGAATTCCTCTCATTAAAGTTAGGGTTAGTTATATAATATATAAAATCTAGGGTCTTGCCCTTATTAATATATTAGTAAGCCTTACTTTTAAAAAAGAAATCTCTTAAGTTTTATTACTTATTATTAATAAGTTTAATATAAGTATTTTTGTAGTTAGTTTTTACTAAAGTTAGGTAAAGGTACTAGAGTTTAGTATAAAGCTTATAGTATAAATATATTAGTAACTAGAGATTACTAGATTCTTTATTTACTTTAAAATAATAAAAAACCTTTATAATAAAATATTATAATAAGGTATTAAATAAAATATTTTCCTAGATAAATTTAGCTTAATTAAGCTATATAATAGTATTTTAAATTTCAATACTAAACTTTACCTTAAGTATAATAAAGATATTATTAAGATTATTAAAAATTATAGCCTTCTTCTTATTATTAAGGTATTACTAGTACTAAAATAGTATAGTATTATAAAAAAAATACTAGATTTAGCTTTAGATTTATTTCTAATAATTAGGTTTAGTATAACTATAATAGTTTTTAATAGCCTAGATCTAAAGGTTTATATTACTAAAAATAATAGCTTTATTTTATTTATAATAGCCTTACTATTAATTTTAGTAAGGTTTATTTTTAGTTATAAGTATTTAATATTACTAAGTTTTTATAAAGGGTTTAATAGCTAGTTAAAGGCTATAATAAAGTAGGTCTTAGTAAACTAGCTATAGGGTTAGTTATTTATTTTATAAAGCACTATAAATAAGTATATATAACTTACACTATAAGTAAGGTATTATATAAGTAGTATAATAATATTATTCTTATATAATTTTACTTTATAAAATTTAAATTATATATAAGTCCTTTAGTTATAAAAGAAATTTACTTTTTATAAGCTTATATTATTTAATCTTTTAGCATTTACTCTAGTATTAAATATACTAAAAAATATAGTAAGTTATTTAGTATTAAATATAAAGCCTTATTTATTTAAAGTAATAAGTAGCTAAGCTAATTTTACTTAAACTTATAGTTATTTAGCTAGAGTTTATTTTATGAGAAAAGTAATAATTATTATTTTAATAGTTTAGTTAAGGGCTTTTACTTATTAGTAGTAAAATTCCCTAAGGCTTACTTAGTAATATTACTATATAAAAGTATTAGTTACTAAATATATTTAATATTACTAATTTAATACTAGTTTCCTTAAGTATTAATACTTATAGTTAAGAAACTTTACTTAGGAAAGTATTCCTTATATTAAAAGAGTAATTACCCTTTATTTTAGTTAAATTCTACTAAGCTTATTAAAATAATAAATATAATAGTTAGATTATTAGTAATTTAGTATAAGATTAGGAGTCCTAAGGGTGTTCTTATATTAGAATTAGTGCTATAATAAGGGCCTTCTTATTAGGAAAGGGTAATATTCTTAGTTATTAGTATATTAAGATTTAAGGTCTTTAATAGTTCCTTTATTTAGTTATTTAAGCTATTTCTTATAGGTTTATTGTCTTTAAGTATACTAAAGGCTTTTATTTTAAGGCAGTCTTTAGTAAGTGCTAGGCTAGGTTTAGCTAGTAAGATAGCAAGCTTAGGTAAAGAGGTTATTACTAGCTTTAGAGTCTTTTCTAAAAAATTAAAAAGACTATTAAATTTAGTAGTTTTAATAGTCTTTTTTATAGTTCTCTACTCTAAAGTAACTACTAGTAAGTCTATAGGATTCTAGTAAGCTAGTTATAGTATAATAATAGGTTTTAGTTATAGCTAAAGTTATTTATTAAGATACTAGTATTTTATAAGAGCTTTAACGTTTTAGTATTTGTTTTTAATATAAGAAGTTAGTTCCTAGCATAGGCTTTAGGGTATTCTTAGTAGAAAGCCTAGAGTTAGTATACTTATTATATTTATTTTTCTAATATAAAGCTTTTAATATAAAGAAGGGGACTAATATACTAATCTTATAGGTTTTCTTTAGTTATTAATATAGAAAGTAGGGTTTTTTATAAAGCGCTATAGGTAAACAAAAGAAATAGTAATTACTACTATTTATTATATATTAGTTCTCTTATATATAAGAGGGAAGTTTATTAGTTAAGTAGGACTTTATTATAAAGGTTATAAAGGGTACTATACCTTATACCTTAGTTATAATAAGTGCTAAAGTATATATAGTATATATATATATATATAAGATTAATAATATTTACCTAAATCTAGCTAAATTCCTCCTTTATATTAAGGGTACCCACGTGTTTGTGGAGGTCCCTTCTAGAACGTAACAGCTAGTCCTTAGCTTAAATTATATATATAATCCTGCTAGTAATAAAGGTTTAATTTAAGGGAAAGTAAATACTATAATTCTAAAGGAAGTTATAGAGAATATATATAACTTTAATATTTCTAGCTTTAAAGTTACTTTTAGTTTAATTTATAAATTAACCTTTTAGCTTCTCTTATAAGGACTTACTAAATACCTTTTTATATTTATCTTATATTATAAAGTTAGGTATCTAGCTATATATTTGTTTACTTATAGCTTTGCTAAGGTTAAAAGTCTTGATATTAAGCCCTTACTAGTTATTAGTAATTACCTTTCTTTATACTAATAATACCTAATGGAGTTTTAGGGTATTATTATTAAAGTTACTTAATTATAGAATTTAGCTTAGGTTACTTATTATTATATATAATACTTTATTTAAATTAAGGAACATAGAATTTAAAGACTTTAGTAAAGTAAGTAAAGGGGTAGAAATTTATAGTAGTTATTAGCCTAGACTAATAAATTTAATTAAGGGTTTTAATAAATCTTATAATAAGTAAGAAATATAAAGTTTTTTCTAATAGGCTTAAAGTAAGCAAAGAAGAAATTTAAACCTATTAAAGCAAGTAGTATAGTGCTATAATAAGCTTCCTTCTTAGTATAAAATAGCTCTATTTAAATAAATACTAAAGAGTATTTATATAGGTAAATTAAATCTAACTATTATTATTATAGTATACTAGTTAGCTCCCTAGGGGGCTAATATCTAGAACTTCTACTACTAATCTATATAAGAAAAACCCTAGTATAAGAAGGAAAACTTATATATACTTATTAGGCTATATTATTATAGGTTAATCTAGGGATACTAGAGTGAGAGACGCAAGGAGGTTATAGTAAACTAGAAGGTAGGTTGTAATATATAACTATATTAATTCTTGCCCCCTATTTATATATAGCAGAGGCCTCTAGTATATATATTATAAGTTACATACTCTTAGCTAGGGCGCTAGTTAGGCACTATAAGCTAGCACGCTTATATATTATTTTTATTAGCCTAAGGTAATCTCTTTAGCCCTTTAGTTCTAATAAAGTAACCCTCTTTACTAGTAATTACCTTAGTTATAAAAGAGTTACCTTACCCTTAATTATTTAATTTAAAACCCTAAAATCTATTATTTTTATAGCTTTATTCCCCTAGCTAAAGGTAATATTATAGTTTCTTATTTATACCCTAAATAGTTGCTTTATAGTCCTAGTAGGCTTATTACTTTAATTTTATAATAAATAATCTATTACTAATATTATTACTTAGTTAGGTTAAATATCCTACTTAATTATTACTATAGCCTTTTACTTATACTCTTTATAGTTATGTTATAGCTATAGTAGTATTACTACTCTTATTCTTATTAATTTATATATTATTATAAAATTAGTTTTCCTACTATAGTCTTTTACTTATACTTTTTATAAGCGTTATATAGTCTTTATAGTCTTACTACTTTATTTTTATTTAGCTATATATTTATAATAACTAAGAGTTAAAGTAAACTTAATATAAGAAGTTATTTAATTAGCTACTTAGCTAAGCTTAAATTTACTACTCTTTTCTAAGAGATAAAACCCTTAAATTTCCCTTAAGCTTTATAGCTTTTTTTTTCTTGTTTTATCATTATTATTAGTAATATAAATACTTTACTACTAGTATAAAACTTACTATAACTCTTCTTCTTACTTTTTAATAACTTATAGGCTAATATAATATTATAGTATAGAAAGAATTCATTACTTATTACTAACTATAAATTTTAGAATTTACTATATTTTTAAGTACTTTACTTACTAATACTATTATAACTATACTTATAAAGTATATTATAATTATAGCGAAGCCTAGGTAAGTCTTTTTTATTATGCTATTAAATACACTACTAATTCTCTTTAAGTTACTATTACTATTACTATAGCTACTTACTTTATACCTAGGTTTCTTTTATTTAAAAATATAAGGCACTTAGCTCCTATAAAGAAACTATTTAGAAGCTAACTAATCTACTTAATTACTAGGTAAAAGGTAAAAGTAAGTGCTTTATTATAGTATATTTATTACTTAATTACTTTATTTAATACTCTTATATAAGATTTATAAAATATATTTATTACGCTAGCTTAAACAAGTAGTATAAATATATAATTCTTAATTACCTAACCTTACTATAATACTATTACTAATAAGCTTTAAGTTATTTATAACTACCTTATTAATTTTTAATAATTTATATAGGGCTATTATTACATAGTAGAACGCGCTATTAGAGACTTAGCCTTCTTATCTATAAAAGGCTTGCTTATACATATTAAATTAACTACTTCTTAGGCAAGCTTCTAACGCACCCTTATAGTGTATAACGTAAAGGTCTAGTAGGATATTATAAACTACCTGCAGGTTTTAATAGTATAATTTATAAGTATTACTTACTATTTACTAAGCTTATAAACTATTTACTAATTTGCTTTAATAAGCTAGTGTAGGTGCTATGCCTATTACTAATACTAGTATAATACTACCTACTACCTTACTAAACTATATAAAGAAGGATATTATAAAGAATATTATAAGGAATATTATGACTAATAATAAGGGAAATAAGTAACTTATATATAGTGTGTATGCTATATATGCTTTTGCTTATTTATTACTTAAATAAAAAAGAAAAATTTACTTAGTTAATTAATAATTCCTTAATACTATAACTACTTAATAGCTTTTTTATATAATATTCCTTACTTATACTTCTTAAAATACTATAAGCTTATAAATATAAAAGATATTATAAAGTCTTATACCTTATAAAAGGCATAAGTAGCGTAAGGTATAACTATAGTAATTATACTTAGCTTATATATCTTAAAGATATTTTTATATTTCTTTATATTTGTATAGGTTTATTTATTTTAATTATATAGTTTATTTATACTTTAGTTAATACTTAGTTATAGTATAATAGTAAAAGGTTTAATAAGAAAAGCTTATATATTATGCCTTAATTAGTTATAATACTGTTAGGACCAGAAAGCCACGAGGTTGCCTTAGGCTAACAAGGTCTATTTGCACAAGCAAGCTTCTATTAGACTCGCGTTATATAACAAGGTTATTCGCCGCGTATAACCGCTAGACTTATAGCAAAGACCTAGAGGCATGTAATACTTATAATTATATAAGCATAAACCTTTAACTAAATTAAATAGAAGGGGGCAAGAATTAAGACTATTACCTATTACTATATACTTTTAAATAAGCTATAACTTTCTTAATTTTTTACTTTAATATCCCTAACTTATTTATAATAATTCTAATTCTTTTATTTATATTAGACTATTAAATTAAGAAAGTTACTATAGTTTAGACTTATAACTTAATATATAATAGTAATAAAGTTACTAAAGAAGGCACTAAACTTATATAAAGACTTATAGCTATACTTAGAGCTAGTATTATATTTAAATTATTATTATAACTTATTATACTTTTTATTTAGTAAGAGCTTATAGTAGCTATAGGAGATACCCTTATTAGTAATAATTATAATACTAAAATCTTAGTGCTTTAAAAGCATGTTAATTAAGTAAGGAAAAAGTAATAACTTTAAAAACTTTAAGAACTTATATATAATATTAATAATAAAGAATTACTAAAGAAGAATATATTTATAGCTTCT
>SRQA01001331.1:0-10945 GCA_018360365.1 Claviceps citrina
GCTAGCCGCGTGCGCAAGCCCTAGGCATTAGCCGGGGATTCTCCGTGACGTCGCCGGGCAATCCGGCGTGGCCTGTCTTGTGGGGCCGCACCTCACACTAAGACAGAGGGATATAGAACTAAATAGAACTATAAACCCTACTAGGTAGCGCAAATAAGTAATATAATAAACATAATAAGCGCGGTGTAGGTATAACACACTACACTAAATAGCTAGTATAGAAGCAAGACATAGGCTATTAATAGTTGCTAGTAGTTAGACTATATCTAAGTAACCTACCTAATGTTAGTACCTAGTTAGAGTAAGGCGCCTATATTAGGCGCAAGAAGCAAGCTATTAATAGCTAGCATAGCTAGCTAGTATTATAAGAACCTGTGGTTATTGTTATTTACGCGTAACACCTAGACTAGACAACGCCGCATTAGACGCTTATTAAAGGTATAAAAACCTTGTCTTATCTGCCCCTAGAGTCCTGCTAACTATCCTCCTCTACCCCCCTTATTATAAAGAGTTTTTAGTTTATTACTTATTACTTTCTTATAGACTTATTATTATTCTTAAGCCTACTTTATATTACTAAATCCTATGCTTAGTTACTTACTATATTATAGCTACCCTAAGGCCTGCTACTATTATAATACCTACTATTACTATACTACCTAGGCTATACCTAGGCACTATTTCCCTTATATAGCTTCTAAAATATTAGTAAGCAGCCCCTGCCTGCCCTAGCCGCCTATATATACCTATAGCTACTATAGCCTCCCCTAGGCGCGCTATGCTAGCCCCTATAACTGCCTCTTAGCGTATAAGGCAATGTCCTGCCCTTGCACTAGCACTAGGCGCAGGCCTTAGGCAAGTTTATTATAGAAGGAGACTCTAACAAGGAGGGTAACGCTATACTTATAACTATTAACCTGCCCTATATCTAGTGTATTCTTATTACTATCTAATTAGGTAGACTAGACTATAAGTATAGTCCCTATAGGAAGTTATATAAGAGCTGCTAGAAGGGCCGCTAGAAATACGTGTAGGACACGCGTATACTAGTGGCTAATCCCTATATTAGGCATACTATATGCGCCCTAATATAAGCTATAGCTAAGGGCCGCGCTGTTATTACACTAGAGGTATATTATAAGGGGACCTAGTGGATCTAGATGGCCGCTGTCCTAATACCTAAATTCTATGCCCTAGGTAATAAATTTACTAACCTATACTACTATGCTAAGTATGCCCTAATTACTGTCTAGACTATCTATAACGCCCCTGCTGCTACTATACTTACTAATAACATGCCTGTTATAGGGAGTGCTACGCCCACACTACCTAGTAATATAGCTACTAACCTATTCCTTATATCCCTTAACGCCCTTATCTAGGGCGCTATGTAGCTACTAGTCTAACCCTTTGCCTAGCTTAGAAGCATACTATTTACATAAGGGGAGCGGAATACCTAGGCTATAGCTAGCTACTAATAGCATATTATATAGTCCTTTAGGGCTATATAAAGGGCTATAGAGAAGCAAATAGTAATGCTATAGAGCGTTATATAGCTACTATAGTAATCCTATAGGCCTAGCCTATAGGTAAAGGAATTACTAAACACCCCCTAATACCCCTAACACGCCCTATAAGGGCATATACTAAAAAGCTATTAACACTACTAAGAGAGAGATAAGAGGGATATATAAGTAATCTTAATAACGCTATCCTAGATATAATATAATACCCCCTTCCCTAACCTCTATAATAATAAGCTACCCCTAGAGTTACTTAGTAACTAATATAAGGTTTACTAAGGTAGGGGAGGAAGAAGGGTAAGTAGGAGAGAGGGGGAAAGAAACTAATTAGGGGTAAGTTAGGCCCTAAGTAGTAAATATATATAGCTTTATAAGAGAACCCTATTTAAGAACCTACTAGGGACTATTATTATACTATACACTACCCTATTCTGCCTTATAGTCTACTAGGGCTTATATATCTGCTAGGTTCTTAAGCAGCTCCTATATTAATATTAAGTGTCCTACTTATTTAATAAGAATATCCTAATAGTGCCTATAGCCCTGCGCGTTATAGGCTACTAGTACTTTCTTAACCTAGTATTTCTTATAAAGCTTATTATTCTTATTATTCTACACCTACGCAGGCCCTAGGTGTATATTACACTAGGGCTAACTAAGGAGCGGATTAGTAGTAATATGCTTAATAAAGTTAATATAAAAGATAAGGTAAATGCCCTAGGGTATATTAAAATAGACTATTAGTAGTATAGGGATAGCTATAATATAATACTTAGCTACTACTTAGTCTAGCTTCTTAGAGGGGTAGTTAGTTTTAATATAGTAAAGGGAGAGCTATACTTAGTCCCTAACCTAGAACTACTTTATAAGGTAACAGGAGGTAGCTATGCTATCCTATTATTATTACTAAGCAAAGGTAATAGCTGCCTAGGCTAGCTTAAAAGCCTCCTAAAGTTATAAGGCAAACTAGGCTACCTATCTTGCGCTTATAGTAACGCTAGGAGTAAGGTCTATAGGAACCTAGACTAGATTAATATTATATTTATAAAGTAGCTAGTTTAGACTAAAGCTAGTAATAAAGGAAGCCTAATTATTAAGCGTAAGCTAGTATACTACTAGGTGCTTAGGCTAATTAAACTATAAGAAGGAAATATAAAAATATAAGATAGCCTACACCTCCTAGTTAGCCTGCTCTATGCCCCTATTAGTCTAGGGGTAGTAGGAGGTAGAAAGCAACTATTTAGTCTTAATAATTAAGCATAAGGTAGTCTAGAACTTACTTAGCTAGTCTAAGCTATAGTTAGTAATAATAAAGGTAGGGAACCTATAAAACCGCTACTAGCATGTTTTAAACCTCTTTATACACGCCTTAGTAAAGATACTAGTTATAGCCTTAAGCTAAACAAACTTAAAAAGGCAGTCTATAATTATTATAAGGAAAAAGGGATTAGATAGCCTACGCGCGGGCAGGCTTGTTATAAAGTTAACTAAGATCTAGGACTAAAAGCGGTTAGGAATAGGGAGGGGTTTTAGAAGGCCCTGCTGCTACTAGTAGCTCTTATAGCTACTATAGTAGTAATAATTCTAGATATAGCAGGCAATGTCTTAGGACATACCCGCCTAGTAGAACTATTACTAAAGGGTTTAGAAGGTAGTGTTATAACCTAGATAGCCTGCTACTAGCGACTTATAGCACTCCTAAATAAGGGTAGTTATTAATAGCTCCTATTAAGGCACCTATATCTAGCTATAGAACTAAAGCACCCTATAAGCGCTAACACTATAGTCTGTAATCTGCTTCCTTATCTTAGCTTTTATAGGGAATTACTATGCATTCCTATAGATAGTAGTAAGGCAGTAGTAGTATGCTATATTATAAATAATTACTATATCCTAGAGTGCCTAAAAGTGGGGAGAGGAAAAGACTTAGTTACTAAAGGGTAGTGTAATATTAGTACTAAAGGGGTTAGGGTTACTTATAGAGATAGCCTAGATAGATAAAGGTTAAAGAAGGCGGCTATACTATAGGGTTAGCCCTACCTTATCCTAGCCCTATTAGGAGAGTGTATTAGTACGCTACTAGTGCTACGCAAGTTAGTACTATAGGTAGTAATAATACTATAAGAGTGTCTTAGCCTAGCAAGCCTAATACTTAGTTATAATTTTAGGGGTTATAAAGTACTTAAAGCTCTTATAGTTAGTGTAGATAGTAAAGGGCTTAGAGACACCCTAGAGCTTAGCTAACTATGCCTTAAGGCAGGAGATAATAGCTAGAAGCTTTTTATTATAGATAGTGTAGTTCTGCTAAGGGGGGGTTAGCTAGGCTAAGTAGTAGGCAATAGGGTACTAAATGCTATTTATCTAGAGCTAAAGAAGGCAACTACTAAGGGTAACACTAGAGTAGTCTGCCTTAACTATTATATCCTAGTTAGGGTCTTATTAAGCTAGGATTAGGTCTAAGATAAAGAGGCGCTTAAGCTTATTAAAAGTATAGGCCTCCTACTACCCCTAGATAAAGGGGATGCCCTTTTTTATAAGATTATAAAGGGGGTTAGTAACTTAGGAGAAATTTAAAATAAAGTTATAGTAAAAATTCGCAAAACTAAGGAAGCTATATATACCTTATAGCTTTGTTAGGGCCGCCTAGTCCTAAATAGCCTAGACCTTAGCGGGGTTAGGGCACACACTCTTGCCCACTATAATAATATACCTAAGGTAGTAGACCTGTTAGGTAGCAAAGACAGACTTATTAAGGTTAAGGTAAAGGCCCGCCGCCTGTAGGCGGCTAAAAACCACGCAAACCTTCCGCAAATAGTTGTGCCTTAAGCTACTAAAATAAACTAGGATATTATCTAAGTATGCTATAACAAAGTTATTAAGGGCATTACTAAGGGTATTATTAATATAACACTAGAAAGTAGTAGGCGTACCTACTAGGCTAAAGGGGCAGACAAGCTACTTAAATAGCCTAAACTATATCTAGAACGCTATAAGAGCCTTATCCCCCTTAGTAACCTATAGCTTATAAAAAGCCGCCTAGACGTCTACCTTAGTAAACTATTATATATAGGCTAGAGAGTAAAGGGTTTCCTTAATAAGAGGTAATAGGTAGTAGTCCTACTCTATAATCTTATTAAAAGCATAGTAATTTACGCAAAACTACTAGCTCTTGCTAGCCTTCTTAACTAAGAGGACTAGAGCAGCTACTAAAGAAGAGCTAGCTTAGATTTATTCCTTATTTAAGAGCTCTGTAAGCTACTGCTAGAGTTTAAGTAACTAGTCCTAAGGCATAGAGTATAATAGGCCTTAAGGGAGAGAGGGGAGGGACCTATTAGGAGACTTATAAAGATAAATATAGTGGTCTAAGGTGCTATAGTAGGGTAGGAGAGTGTCTGCCTTAGACTTATTAAAGAGATTAGTAAAGTTACAAAGCTTAGCTAGTAGGGCTATATAAGGGTTTTTAGGCTATAACTTAGGCGTAGTAACCTAAAGGATAGATATTAACTTGCGTAAGCTAGTGCCTATAAACTAAATAGTTATATCCTAAAGGCAGTAAGCCTGCTTAGCTATAGCCGCAAAGGCAGACCCTATTATGCTCTATATAGCCTTGCCCTAGGCGTAACTTAAGGACTCCTGTACTACAAGGCCTTTTGCTATACCTATTATTAGCTCCTGCTAAGCAGTATAAAGGGTAATATTATAGTATTCTATTTATAGTAGGCTAAAGATTATGTCCTAGGCAAGGCCTAGGACTATATAAAGGCAGACAAATAACTGCTAGCTATTAATATTAATTACAGCGCAGGCAAGGTAAGTAATACTAGACTCCCTCTTAAGTGCCTATTATTCCTATTATTAAACCTTAATAGTAGTCCTTACCTAGCGCCTTAAAAGCAGCTAAATAAGCTTAAGGCCTAGCTATTAAGCAGCAGACTTATTAATAGTACTATAGCACTTATAGCTATAATTAATTAGGGTATTTATAAAGAAGGATAAGTTAAAGAGAATAGGAATAGAGAATGCTAGGTAATTTATATATTTATAAATTTTATTATACTTTATTAACTCTACCTCCTTTTAACCTAGAGTCCGCTATATAATAAAGCCTAGAAGCCTTTGCGTAAGACTTGCTATAAGGGCTAGTCTTTTCCTATCCTATCCTCCTCCTTCTCCTTATACTTATAGTTATTAGCCTTAATAATAGCCTGCTAAATGCAGACCTTAGGCTAAAAAGGGGGAAGGAGGGAGTAGTTATAAGCTATATAACCTATCTCTCTATAGCACAAGCAGGCATTAGACTCCTAGTAATACGCTATCTCCTAGTTAGTTACTTACTTAGCTTACGCCTAAGTAAAGGGTAAGGCTATATCCTTAGCCTTTAGCTTCTTTTTCTTCCTGCCCTTGCCTTAGGTCCCTATAGCATTTACCCTAGATATAGCTATATCCCCCTTATAGTTAGTAGTATAGTAATACTAGGCTAGAGGATTTATTAGACATCTAGTATAGAAGTAATCCTTAAGCATAAAGGTCTTAAGGTCTAAGGTAATAGCATAGTACTGCTTTATAGTAGTGTTATAGCTATTATAAGAGATGCTATAGCTAATACATATACTATATATTTGCTTATTAAATATATAGTGTAGCTTAGCAAGACAGACCTTATTATCCTAGCTTATGCTACTAGTAAGGGAGAGTTTTTACTTAAAGCAAATAAAGAAGGCAAAGAAGGATTTATTACTAGCCTACTTTATCTAGTTAAGTTTAGTAAGGGCTATCTTATAGTAATAAGGGTTAGAGTAAAGCTTAGAGAGATAGTCTAGAAAGGTAGCTAGGTTATAGTAAATAAGATCCCCCTTCTTAAAGAATAAGGTAACCTTAGCTTAAATAAAGGATAAGAGGTTCTAGTAAATAAATATCTACTAGTCTATAGTAAAACTAATAAAGTTATAATTTGCCTATAGCTTATATACTATAAAGAAGTGCTAGGCATTAAAGGTAGATTATTTACTATTATAGGGAGAGCTAGTTAGAATTAGCTTATAGTAGACTAGGAGCGTAGTAAGAGGGGAAGGGAGGTTAGCTACCCTAGAAAGGAGGGTTAAATTAGCAGGCAAGGGAAAGGATATAGCTAAGGCAGTAGTAGTAGTAGATTAGATTATATAGTTAGCAGCAGCCTATGTAGCCTAAATCACGGCTATAGTAGCGTCTTCCTGCTCCTATATAGCATTAAGGCGCTATTATATAGCTATAAGGGTATTACCTTACATAGTTAGGGTTATATTAATATAGTTAAGAATTACTATTATATCTTTTGCTATAAAAGAAGCAGGTCTATTAGCCTGTGTGTTTATATTTGTATTTAAAGGCATATTAACTTATTTTAGTAGCTAAAAGAAACGTAAGGCTAGAGGATATCTTTTAAATATTATAAACTAGCCTTATTACTACTGCTAATAGGCATTAGAATACTATTAAAAGACATAAAGAGAAAGGAAGGAAAGGTAATATAAAGACCCTGTTATGCCCCCTTTATACCCTTACTATAGATACCCCCTTGTTGTTATACGTAAGCCCTACGCGCGAGGCAAGGTGCGCATAACCACCAATGCGCACCCGCATCGGCCCCACATTGGGCAAAGCCCAATACCATCACAAGTAAATCTATTACCTAGGGCATGGAATTTAGGTGTTAAGATAGTAGCTATCTAAATCTACTAGGTTCTCTTATAATATACCTTTAGTGTAATAATAGCATAGCCCCTAGCTATGGCTTATATTTAGGCGTGTATAGTATACCTAATACAGGGATTAGCCGCTAGTATACGCGTGTCCTATATGTATTTCTAGCGGCCTTTTTAGTAGCTCTTATATAACTTCTTATAGAGACTATGCTTATAGTCTAGTTTACCTAATTAAATAGTAATAAGAATATACTAAATATAAGGCAGGTTAATAGTTATAGGCATAGTATTACCCTCCTTATTAAAGTCTCCTTTTATAATAAACTTACCTAGGGCCTATACTTAGTGCTAGTATAAGGGCAGGATATTACCTTATATACTAAGAGGTAGTTATAAAGGCTAGTGTAGCACGCCTAGGGGAGGCTATAGTAGCTATAAGTATATATAAGTAACTAGGGCAGGCAGGGGCTGCTTACTAATATTCTAAAAGCTATATAAGGGAAATAGCGCTTAGGCATAGCCTAGGTAGTATAGTAGTAGTGGGTATTATAGTAATAGTAGGCCTTAGGGTAGCTATAATATAGTAAGTAACTAAGCGTGGGATTTAATAATATAAAGTAGGTGTTGATATCAACGCAACGGGTCGGGTCAACGTGGATCCGGCGCATCCTGATTGGCCGCATCCGAGCTCGCCTCGGATGGGTGGCCAGTGCGCCGGTCACATGACCCACAACTTTGCGCATCACGAAAACCACCAAAAGGGCTCCCACTCAGCCAGCTAGATAGTAAGATAAACAACGTCAACCAGAATCCTAGTACTTCCTTTTGCGCGCGCATTGCTTGTTATTTCTTGTACCTTTGTTATTGATTCGCCTGTGTACGAATCAACAGTAGGCTTAGGTATAATAATAAGTCTATAAGAAAGTAATAGGTAATAAACTAAAAACTCTTTATAATAGGGGGGATAGAGAAGGATAGTTAGTAGGACTTTAGGAGCAAATAAAATAAGGTTTTTATACCTCTAATAGGTGTCTAATATAGCGTTATCTAGTCTAGGTGTTACGCGCAAATAATAATAACTATAGGTTCTTATAATACTAGCTAGCTATACTAGCTATTAATAGCTTGCTTCTCGCGCCTAATATAGGCGCCTTACTCTAACTAGGTATTAACATTAGGCGGGTTGCTTAGATATAGTCTAACTACTAGTAACTATTAATAGCTTATGTCTTGCTTTTATGCTAGCTATTTAGTATAGTGTGTTATGCCTACACTACGCTTATTATGTTTATTATATTACTTATTTACGCTACCTAGTAGGGTTTATAGTTTTATTTAGTTTTATATCCCTTTATTTTAGTCTACTGCCTGCCCCTAGACTATCTCCTTAACTTACTAGTTTAGTGCCTGTCCTAGCTAGGCTAGCTTACCTCCCCTAGTAGTGTTTAATATAATAAAAACGTTTTATTTCTTAATTTACTTGCCTATAGCTTTTTCTTACTAACCTAATGCTTTTGTGTAGGTAGTGTTTGTGTAGCATAGCCGCTACCTAGGGCAGAAGGCTATGTAATAGTATTAGGCTTTGCCTAATATAAGGCTAATATAAGTGTGTATTAGTAGTTATACGCACCTTGCCTCGCGCGTAGGGCTTACACATAATAATAGGGGGGTATTTATAGCAAGGGTATAAAGGGGGCATAATAGGGTCTTTATGTTACCTTTCCTTCCTTTCTTTTTATATCTTTTAATAGCATTCCGACGCCTATTAGCAGTAGCAATAGGGCTAGTCCATAACATAGTCTGTGAATTAGTCTCTAAGCTTCTGCTAAAGGAGCTTACTAAAGAGGTCTTTAGTCTTAGCTTCTATAATAAAAAAAGCAATTTAGCTATATATTTTAGCACTTATAGCCTTGCTAAGATTAAAATCTAATAGGTTAAGCTTATGCTAGTCTACTGTAATTACTCTTTTATGTGTTAATAGGATCTAAGGGAGCTCTAGGATCTTATTATTAAGATTAATAAATTAAGGGCTTTGTTTACCTATAAATATATATTATATTTAGTAGTAAAGAGAATAGAAATCTAACAGAAAAATAGTAAAGTAAGTAGTAGGGCAGGTAAAAGGGTAGAAATCTATAGTAGTTATTAGTCTAGACTAATAGATTTAATTAAATTAAGGGCTTAATAAATCTTATAATAGACAAGAGATATAATAATTCCTCTAATAGGTGTTTAAGGCTAGAAAGAGGAAAAATTATACCTGTTAAAGCAAGTAGCATAATACTATAGCAAGCTTTCTTTCTTAGCACAAAACAGCTCTATAAATAAACCCTAAAGAGCTTCCCTAAAGGGGATAGATTAAATCTATTTATAATCGCAGAATTATCTCTTCTATATTACTTCCTTTATTTAGTAGGATCAACTCTACTAATTTCGTAAAAAATCAGCTATTATAAGCAGAAACTAGCGTTCTGCAGGATATGTAAATCTAGCTAATCTGTAGTATAATTACTACTAATTAGTATTAATTTATACACAGGCGAATTAATAACAAAGGTACAAGAAATAATAAGCAATGCACGCGTAAAAGGAAGTACTAGGATTTTAGTTAACGTTATTAATATTACTATCTAGCTAGCTAAGTAGGAGGCCTTTTAGTAGTTTTCGTAATACGCAAAGTTATAGGTCATGTGACTGGCGCACTAGCCACCCATCCGAGGCGAGCTCGGATGCGGCTAATCAGGATGCGCCGGGTCCACGTTGACCCGACTCGTTGCGTTGATATCAACAAGAAGTAAGGAAATAGTAATATTATAGGTATTATAAGGAGTATACGTAGATTAGAAGTATTAAAATTTTTTAGAATTATTTTATAATATTTAAATTAGGTAATATAAAGGGAACCTTCTATACCTAAGATAGTTATAAGCGGAGAGGGTTACCTTATTAGGACTAGAAAGCTATAAGGTTACCTTAGGCTAATAGAATCTATTTATATAAGCAAGCCTTTGTTAGACTTACATTATATAATAAGGTTATTTACTATGTATAACCGCTAGACTTATAGCAAGGTATAACCACTAGACTTGTAGTAAGAACTAAAGGTATATAATACTTATAATTATATAGGCATAAACCTCTAACTAGATTAGATAGAAGGGGGCAAGAATTAAGACCGTTACCTATTGCTACATACCTTCGAATAAGCCGTGACTTCCTTGATCTTTCACTCTAATATCCCTAACCTATTTATAATAATAAGTATATTATTTAAAGTATACTAGCTTTTAAGCTTTATAATATAGTTTAAAGTATTAATATAACTTATATAATTAGTATAAGTTTAAATATAATTATAACCTAGCTTTTTTTATTTAATATTATTTTTATTTTTTATATTAACTTTTATTCCTTTTATAAGTACTTTATTAAGCTTAATATTATAAAATGAAAGTACTTTATAATTAATATTATAGACTTAAGGTAGTTATATAAGTACTATAAGATTTTTAAAATTTAATAAATTCTTAAGAAAAATAACCTAGCTAATATAATAATAAAGGTTTTATTAAATTATATATGTAAGGCTTTTATTAATAATAATAAAGTTATAATTTAGCTTTAAAGCTAGGTTTAGTATATATTATAACTATAAAAGTAACTTGATATATAAAATATTATTTAATTTTATAATACTAAAAAATATATACTTTTTTTTCTTTTTTTTTTTTTTATTTTTAT
>SRQA01001332.1:0-10939 GCA_018360365.1 Claviceps citrina
GGTCGTTAGACCTCCCAGGCTCATAACTGCCGCACTAAAAAACGTGTGTAATTACAACACATTTAATAGTGCGTAATTACTCCTTATAGACCCGTGCGACATTGCATATCACTTGGGCCAGCTGAGGCTGATCTTGCCCACTCAAAGTGGCTAGGGGAAAGAAGAGCAAGAGCACGAGTCTCGATGATTGAATCAAAACCCGTTATATTGGCTTTCTAGTCAAGTTCGAGAAGCAATCACCGTTTCTGGCTGTCCTCGACCCGCCGCATGCGCCGGCGAAGCGTTTCTTCCCAGCTCTGCCTGGCTGTTCTTCGTCGTACATAGATGGGCTCGAAAATATCGCGCATCACCCATTTTTAGTCCTTTTCCTCCTCCTCCTCCTCTTCTTCTTCTTGTTCTTCTGTTTCTTTTTGCCGCTCGGATGAGCAAAGCCTCGCTTCCACTCTCAAGCCCGTCCTCTGGTGTCCAGTTTCCCAAGACGTTGCTTCCACTTGTCAACTCGAGGAGATTGGCACCACTGGAAATCGTCATCTAAAGTCCCTGAGAATATGTCGCGGCAGGAGCGTGAGACCGTGGAGACGAAGATGGGCATCAACTCTGGCTCTGGAACCGCAGACGCAACCAACAGCGACACGGGGCCCGACGATGATTCGGCAAGTGCGGATATTCGACTCGTCGCTGGCCGGCACGGGGACAGTGGCGGGAGCGGGAGTGGGAGCGGCGAACAAGATCGACTTCTGGGGGACAATGTGCAACCAGGGGTTCAGACAATGGAAGCCATCACGTCCGTATGGACCAAGGAGGCGCTGGTGGTGGCGTACGTCATGATCTGGGCCATTTACTTTGTGGATTCGCTCCAGCAGGCCACGACGGGAAACTTGACGCCCTACGTCACCTCTGCATTCAAGCAGCATTCGCTGACCCCAACCGTCAACATCGTGAGCAACATCATTGGCGGCGTCTTCAAGCTGACGCTCGCCAAGGTCCTCGACGTCTTCGGGAGGCCTCAGGGCTATCTCCTCTCCATCATCCTGACGACCTTGGGGCTCGTCATGATGGCCCTGTGCCGCAACATAGAGACGTATGCCGCCGCGCAGGTGTTTTACTGGGTTGGCTTCAACAGCCTGGGCTACTGCCTGAGCATTTTCGTGGCAGACACATCATCCCTGCGGAACCGTGGCCTCATGATGGCCTTCACCACGTCTCCGTACATCATCACCACCTGGATATCCGGGCCTCTCGCACAAGGGCTGCTCCAAGGTCCCGGCTTCCGCTGGGGCTTCGGCTTCTTCGCCCTCGCCACTCCCTGCATAACCTTGCCGCTCTACGTGCTGTTCATGAAGAACTACCTCAAGGCCAAGAAACAGGGTCTGATGGGCCCTCCAAGGACCAAGACCAACCTCACTCCTCGGCAAACCCTTGCCCACTACGCGCGAGAGTTTGACATGACTGGTCTCCTTCTTGTCTCCGTCGGCCTCGCCTTGTTCTTGTTGCCCTTCAACATATATACCCGCCAAGCCGACGGCTGGCGCTCTCCGACCATCGCCTTGTTGCTGGTCATGGGGCCGCTGCTACTCTTCGCATTTGCCGTGTGGGAGACATTCTACGCCCCCGTCCAGTTCCTCCCCTACGCACTTCTCACGGACCGCACCGTCGTCGGAGCCTGCGGACTTGCGGCCGTGTCCTTTATCAGCTTTTACATCTGGAATTCCTACTTCCGGTCCTTCCTGCAGGTCGTAAACGGGCTTTCCGTTTCGCAGGCCAGCTACGTCGGCAGCATCTACAGCATGGGATCCTGCTTCTCGGCCATACTCGTCGGCCTCTTGATTCGCAAAACGGGGCGATATAAGCGTCTCTCGCTCTACTTTGGCGTGCCCCTCATTGTTCTCGGCGTCTGGTTGATGATGCGCCTTCTCCAGCCGGATGCCCGGGTTGGCTACATCGTCCTGTGCCAGATCCTGATCGCCTGCGCCGGCGGCACACTCGTCATCACGCAGCAGACGGCCGCCATGGCCGCAGCCTCCCACCAGTACCTGGCTGTTGTCCTGGCCGTCGACTCCTTGTTCTCGGCCGTGGGCGCCGCCGTCGGCCTGACCGCGTCAGCGACCATCTGGCAGGCCGTCTTCCCGCAGAGACTGAGGGCCTATCTCCCCGAGTCTGCCCTGGCCAACTTCACCGAGATCTACGGCCAGCTGGATGTGCAGCTGTCGTACCCAGTCGGCAGCCCGGCTCGCGTTGCGATCCAGAGGGCCTATGCGGATGGCCAGAGAGCCATGCTCGTTGCTGCCACGGCTGTACTGGTGCTGTGTTTTGTGGCTGTCGGGCTTTGGCGCGATGTCAACGTCAAGAACGTCAAGCAGGTGAGGGGGACTGTCATTTAATCTGTTGGCTGTCTACGTCTGGTTGGAGGAGGAGGAGGAGGAGGAGGAGGAGGAGTAGAAGAAGGGGGGAAGGGGGGAAGGGGGGGAGCAATGGCACGTGCCTGTGCGCGCTACATAGAAATGCGTATATTCATGTACCCAGGACAGTTCTGTCCATGTAGAAGTGGCCTCTGTGGCAGCTCAAGCCCTGGTTCTTCGTGGCTCACGAGGCCTTTTTTTTTTTCTCTGAAAAAAAAACAAAAAAAAACCCCATTTTATTCAGTAGAATTATGGCAGTTTATATTCCTCTTGGAACCAACGGCTCTTCACCTACTTCCGAGTCCTCTTGTAAGCCAGCTCAGAATCGCTCGATCCTGCTGCATTGTTTGCCTGTTGTCTTACCCTGGGCCTTGAACACGGCTCTCGGATATTCCACGTTAGCTTGCGGCGCGCCTACCCTTGGCATCTGCCATCGTCGCGTTTTTTTTTCAAGCAATCCTGTCAGTGTCGGTTGGCGCGGACACATGTCAGTAGAAGACGTGTTTGGAAAATTACGCGCACCTCCCGGTGGTCAGGCGGGCTGGTCGAGATTCGAGAGGTTTCTGTTCGGTTACGGATAGCTGTCGAGGTGGCCACGCTTCGGGTCGGGAAGGGTCTCTGGCGACGTGATGCGATGCGATGCGATGCGATGCCCGTCCACTCAGTACCTGGTGGCACCCGGACATGGCTGCGAAGTCGTGCCATGTCCTTTGACAGCCTGCCTCATGCACATGCTGCAATGAAGTCCGCGTGACGCTCTGCGAGGCAAAGAATGCAACATGTTCTCAGCAGTTCCTCTCCAAGAGCAGCACGTGTGCACTGCTTGGCGCTGAGTCAGGTCATGCCGGTGGTGGTTGGTGGACTGATCCGATTTGGCAAGCGCGGATGGGGGGGGACCACACATGTCCAAACGGTCCATTCCCATTGGCCCGCTTGCGCGGCACCCCAAGCCGGGGCAGCCAGCCATGCACCCAGCCATGCAGCACTCAGCCATGCACCCGGTGGCCATCCACGATCGTGGGCAGCCCCGACGGCTCTCGAACGTGAGCCACCAGACAGCAGCGGGACTCCCTGCTCAACTCCAGCCTCCTGTGGCATCAATTGGCCCAGCACCAGCACAGCACAACAGGGCACAGCACGGCATCTGACCCTCGGAGTCGCTCAATCCTCTGTCGCGCGAGCAAATCCCTTGCACGTCGTCTTCCAGACTGGAACCCACCCCACGAACCAGGCCACACGCTCCATAATAATAACCTCGATGTGGTAGACAGCTGCTCCGGCTCCCGGCTGCCACCATTCCGTTCTCCTCTCGTCCCGGGAATCCCTCCTCTGTTGCTGGCGCTGGCATCACATTCCAGAACACCGACAGCTCTTCCATCTCGACCGGCCATCGCGAGGGAGGAGGGAGCGCTCTCACCGACTCGGGCAGTCTCGTTGCTGTGCAACAAGACCATTGCGGGGGTGAGTCGATTCCGCTCGCGGATTACGGTCCGATACGAGCCCGACAAGAAGCCGCCGGCCTTGAAGCCCGAAGAGAGGAGAAGCGAAACCGCAAGCTCGAGTGGCTTCGACTCCAGGACGAGATGAAGTTCTCTCACAGCATTCAGTTCAATGCTGTTCCGGACTGGAGCAGCCATTATATGGCTTACAGTAATCTGAAGAAACTGTGCGTACAAAGCTTCTGCGCTCATCCGGGTGGGGGGGTAGATCTGCC
Organism: Claviceps citrina; assembly: GCA_018360365.1. Lineage (NCBI taxonomy): Eukaryota > Fungi > Ascomycota > Sordariomycetes > Hypocreales > Clavicipitaceae > Claviceps > Claviceps citrina. Next base: position 4,114 of record SRQA01001332.1, read on the forward strand.
CTCTCCATCCCAAGTCGTTCGGCCCCGGGAGCGTACTGCTTGCTGACCATGAGAAATCAATCCCGTCCGTTGTGCTAACGTGTGCCATTCCCAGCATCTACCAACTTGAAAAGACTGCACACCAGGCCCGTGCCGGCGATTCCGAGTCCCGACCACTCATCTCCAGCGAGGAACCAACAGAGGTGTTCAGCCGAACGCTCGGCGTGGAGCTGGAGAAGATATCTTCATTCTATGTTGCCAAAGAGGGCGAACTCCTGGACGAGGTCAACCAGCTCGTCCGGGATATCAAGGAACGGCCGTCGTTGGACGGGGCGGAACTGCGGCGCATGTCGTCGGGTGACGCACATCGTGTACCGCTGCGACAGACCAGCTTCACAAGCCGAGGCTCCGAGGACGGCTTCGAAGACAGCGCCAGTGACGATGACGAGACCACTGGACTGTACAAGCCGCGGAGTCTTGGTCGACGGCGCACCTTCACCAGCGGCATGGGCCACCAGCATGGGCCAGACGTGGCTGCCGAATCCGACTTCACCCGCTCCGTACGCCGACACAGCACATTTGATGACTATGGCGACCAGTCTCTCATCTTCTCCTCGGGGCTGTTCTCCTCGAGCATCATGCTGAAGAAGCGCATCATCAGCCTCTACGTCCAGCTGTGCGAACTCAAGTCCTATGCCCAACTCAACAAGACCGGATTCAGCAAGGTCCTGAAAAAGTTTGACAAGATACTGGACAAGGAGCTCAAGAGCCCTTACACGAAAGCCCATGTCGACACTGCCTATCCCTTCAAAGATGAGACCAAGAAGGTGCTCGAGGAGAATATCGAAAAGATGGAGGACGCGTACACGGACGTTGTCACCGCGGGCGACCGCCAGCTGGCCAAGAAGGACCTGCGGTCTCACCTCAGAGAGCATGTCGTGTGGGAACGCAACACTGTCTGGAGAGACCTCATTGGCATTGAGCGGCGTGCCGAAGCTGCCCGGTTCGGCCAGTCGTTTCTCGGGCAGAGTCAGACCGCGGTGCCGAAGCGACTGCAGGGTGACGACGATGAAATGGCAACGTCCAGGAGATTCAAGACTCCGTTGGGCCGACTGTCGCTGCCTGGCTGGATGGCCGGCACGTCGATGCTGACTCTCCTGGGTTCTGTCGCCGTCTTCTTCGCACTGCTCGTCATGCCCATCATGGAAAAGGCCGAGGAGCAAAACTGCCTGGCGATGCTGGTCTTTGTCAGTCTGCTGTGGGCCACCGAGACCATCCCGCTGTTCGTCACCTCCCTGCTGATTCCCTTCCTCTCCGTGGTGCTGCGGGTGGTCTGCGACGAGGACGGTCCCCAGCACAAGCGTCTTGATGCCAAGAGTGCGACAAATGCCATATTCGCAGCCATGTGGAGTCCCGTCATCATGCTTTTGCTCGGGGGTTTCACGCTGGCAGCCGCGCTCTCAAAGTGCAAGATCGACAAGCGTCTCGCGACCTTCATCCTCAGCAAGGCCGGCACGCAGCCGAGGACGGTGCTGATGGCCAACATGTTTGTCGCTGCCTTTGCGTCCATGTTGATCAGCAACGTTGCTGCCCCTGTTCTGTGTTATTCCATTATTGAAGTAAGTACCGTCGGCACATGCATCCCTCACACCGTGCCCGTTGCCGAAAAAAAAAAAAAAAACAGATGCTGAGACGGCCGACTAACTTGTGCTCAAGCCGATGCTCCGAACGCTACCTTCGGATTCAAACATGTCAAAAGCCGTCATCATCGGCATTGCCCTCGCCTCCAACATTGGCGGTATGCTCTCACCAATCGCCTCGCCCCAGAATGTGGTGGCCATGGGCATCATGAAGCCGGAGCCCACCTGGCTGCAGTGGTTCTTCATCGTCATCCCCGTGGGCGCTGTTTCTATTGGTCTCATCTGGATGCTGCTCCTGGTGACGTTCCAGCCTGGCAAAGGGACCGTCATTGCACCGATCCGCCCGCTCAAGGAACGCTTCTCGGGGGTGCAGTGGTGTGTGGCCGTCGTGACGGTCGTGACAATCGGGCTTTGGTGCGCGAGTCACCAGATGGATCACATTTTCGGGGACATGGGCGTCATTGCCATCATACCCATTGTCTTCTTCTTTGGCATCGGGATCCTGACCAAGGAGGACTTCAACAACTTCCCCTGGACCATCATCATCCTGGCGGCGGGAGGACTGTCCCTGGGCAAGGCCGTCCGGTCGTCGGGCCTCTTGCACGAACTCGCCGAGATTGTGTCCAAGAACGTCGAGGGCATGAGCCTGTACGTTGTGCTGGTCGTCTTCTCGACCCTGATCCTGGTGATTGCGACTTTTATCAGCCATACCGTGGCGGCCCTCATCTTTCTTCCGCTCGTGTTCGATGTGGGCATGTCAATGGACCAGCCGCGACCCAATCTTTTGGTCATGGCCGGCGTTTTGATGTGCAGTGCTGCCATGGGTCTTCCTACCAGTGGCTTCCCCAACATGAGTAAGTGCAATACAGAAACAAAAGAAACAAAAAGAGAAGAAAAGAAAAACAGGGCAGGGAAGGGGCAAACGAAACCCTCCCTGATGATGGTCAAGTCAAACGGTGCTTCATAGCTAACATGAGACGCGTAGCTGCCATTATGAAAGAAGATGCCACCGGACAGCGCTATCTCGGAGTCAAACATTTCATCAGTCGAGGCATTCCGAGCAGTATTCTTACGCTTGTCGTTGTGATTACCCTTGGTTACGGCATTATGCAGGTCGTTGGTTTGGATTAGTGCGCTGTATAGGAGGCAATTTTTTTTTTTTTTTTTTTTACAAGTACATGAAAAAGTATTAGAACATTGTTTGATTCGCAGTGGTCTCGAGTTCAGTATTTGTATCATACAAGAGGGTTCGTAATTAGGTAGATTCGATAGAATAGATTCGCTCTATTTAGCGGCTAGTGCGCCCGCCTTGGTACACACTGTGTTCTCGTGAAATGCCACCGCGACTAATACAGTAGATTTCTGAGAGCCACACTGTACGCTAGCGCGGGGGGCCGGTATGCGTGTTGACGTCTTGCTGGGAAACCCTTCTCGCAACAGCTTTGACCCTACGCTCCCCAGCTGTGACGCGCGCGCACACACACAAAACATCCTTCTTTCTTGAATCCGCGGCTTACATAAAAAACTTTCTATGCTCTGATGCCCTCCTTCCCACCGTAGCTTCGCAAAGCTCTGAGCTGGGCCGCTGGCGCCATGCTCTCCGCCTTTACTGCTCGCCCCGTCATCGAGCTCCGGCAAAAAGACAAGTCCAAGATCGAGACGATTCTCGCGCATGGCACGTAATTACCGCCCGCCGTAGGCGTTGATGCTCATGTGTGGGAACGGAATCACTAATGGAGCAAAGCTGCAGGCGACCGCCTCCTCGTCGGACTCAACAGCGGTGCCCTGCGCGTTTACAGGTTGAATGAGCTGCCCGACCCCGTTGCCCCTCAACAACAGGATGAATCGTCGCCAGTGTCCATCGAGGCAGAAGCCAAGGGGGCCAAATCATCGGCCCAGAACGGCGACCGTCATGCGTCCCAATCGTCCGCGAAACCGACAGAGCTGCTTCGGGAAGTCGAAAAGTTCTCGACACGTGCCATCGAGCAGCTAGCGATCATCAAGGAGGCCAACATCATCTTGTCCCTTTCCAACTACCATGTGTCCCTGCATGATCTGCAAACGTACGAGCACGTGGGGACGCTGGGGAGGACCAGGAATGCCTCATGCTTTGCGGTGACGTCCAATATTGTCAAAGACCCGGACACGGGCATTCCCGAAATCATCAGTCGGCTAGCGGTTGCGGTGAAGAGACGGCTCTTGCTGTGGAACTGGCATGAAAGCGAGCTCAATCATCAAGTGACCGAGGTTGTGCTGTCGGACTCGATCCGGTCCATCACATGGGCCAACGCGACCAAAGTCGTCTGTGGGATGAACAGTGGCTACGTGGTCGTCAATGTGCTCAGTCAGGAAGTCGTCGATGTTGTTGGGCCGGGTGCTGTCGGTGCCGGCGGCTCGGGGAGTCGGTTCGGTGCGGTCAGCACGGCTGGCATGGGCTACATGGGCCTGGGAGGATACACGCCGAAACCGTTGGCGGCGAAGCTCTCTGACGGCCAGATGCTCCTCGCGCGAGACATCAATTCGCTGTTTGTGGACGACAATGGCAAACCGCTGGATAAGCGACAGATTCCATGGTTCTCTGCCCCGGAGTCCATCGACTATTCATACCCCTACATCCTGGTCCTCCAGCCACCGGCCAAGGGCCTCCTTGAAGTGCGAAACCCGGATACGTTGTCGTTGATGCAGAGCATCCTGCTTCCGGGTGCGGCTCAACTCCACATCCCGCCGCCGACGTACAGCTTGGCTCATGCTGGAAAGGGCTTTCACATTTCGAGCGATCGGTGTGTCTGGAAAATGGGGGCCACGGACTACGACTCTCAGATTCAGGAGCTGATCCAGTCTGGCAACTTTGACGAGGCAATCAGTGTTCTCAACATGCTGGAGGACGCTTTGCTGCAGCACAAGACGGAGACGCTGCGGGAGGTGAAGATGCTCAAGGCAGAGACGCTCTTCAGGAGGAAGAAGTTTCGCCAGGCGATGGATTTGATGAATGAGGATGACGTTCACGCTCCCCCGGAACGGGTACTGCGATTGTTTCCCCCTAGCATCTCTGGGAGCTTCTCGCAATCACCAGAGCCTTCACAATGCGAGGACGCCGATGTCGAAGCCTCCAAGGTTGAAACTGCCGAGGTACCAGATAGTCGATGTGACGGGGGCGACGGGGGCGACGGGGGCGACGGGGGAGACGGTCCGGCTGCGCCCAAAACGGGACGCAAACTGGCAAAGCTGTTCTTGGGCGGCCCTAAGAGGGCTGCATCAGAAGCCGCAAACACCGGCCCTAAAAAGATTGGAGCAGAAGCAGACGAGACGCAGACCGTCAACGAGACTCAGAATGGCGAAGACAGGCTTCTAGAGGGTAAGGACCTGAAGAATGCTGTTTTGGAGCTGAACAGTTACCTTGCTGGCACGAGAGCCCGACTTCAACGATACATTGACCCGGCTACTGGAAGATTGAAGGATCAGGGAGACAAGCGGGCGTCGGTCGAAGAGGCTGCGGCGCGTTTTTTGCGGACCGGCCAGACCAAGTCGGAGCAGGTTCTCGAGGAAGAGTTGCGAAACACGTTCCGCCTGGTCGACACGACGCTCTTCCGGGCCTACATGTTCTCCCAGCCGTCTCTGGCCGGTTCCCTCTTCCGGATCCCCAACTTTTGCGATCCGGATGTGGTGAATGACGCGTTGCTGGAACACGACCGATACACGGAGCTGATTGACTTCTTCTACGGCAAGAAACTTCACAAGCAGGCCCTGGGCCTGCTCCACCGGTTCGGGTCACCGGCGCGGCCCGACGAGGCAGCTCCGGGCCTGCACGGGCCGGATCGCACCATACAGTACCTGCAAAACCTGCCGCCCTCGGAGGTCGATCTCGTGTTCGAGTATGCGGGCTGGGTGCTGAGGAGCAACCCCGGCTATGCCATGGAGATCTTCACCGGGGACACGGAGAATGCGGAAACGCTGCCGCGGGACAGGGTGGTGGCGTTCCTGCGCTCGGTGGATGCCAGGTTCGAGGTGCTCTACCTGGAGCACATCATCAATGAGCTGGATGATGTGACGCGCGAGTTCCATAACCGGCTTGTGGAGTTGTATGTCACGGAGCTCAAGCGCATGGAGGATGGAGGGGGGGGTGGTGGTGGTGGTGGTGATGGTGCCGAGCGGGACGAGTTGATGGCCAGGTTTTTGACGTTTCTCCGCGATTCGCATCAGGTTTACAGCTTGACCAAGGCGTTGGAGATGATATCGAAAGACGGTAAGAAGACCATGTATTCTGTGATGTGGTCTGGATGCTAACATGGTTCGTTCTTCCAAGATGCGGCATTTTTCGAGGCGCAGGCCATCATTCTGAGTAACATGGGCCAGCATAGAAAAGCGCTGGAAATTTATGTCTTCAGGATGCAGGACTATGGCAAAGCCGAGGAGTATGTCTTGTCAAGCTGATGCTTGGGCAAAAAAAGACCCAAAAAAAAAAAATCCCTGTACACGTGGTCTCGTTTATCCCTGATCTAACGTTTTTCACAGATATTGCAATCGGGTGCACAAAACGCAGGCTGCCACGACGCCCCTCTCGCCGTCTTCGAATTCAACAAGAGACAGCGCGACGGCCGACGCCGACGACGCCGCGCAGTTCATCTATCATACCCTGCTGGCGCTCTACCTCAAACCTCCTCCCCCCCACGGCGTGCAGCTCCAGCCAGCGCTGGACCTCTTGTCCAAACACGGGGCTCGCTTGCCGGCAACGTCGACGTTGAGCCTGATCCCCGACGACCTGCCGGTCGCCGCGCTCGAGGCCTACTTTTGCGGCCGCATCCGCTCGGCGAACAGCCTCGTCAACGAGTGCCGCATCGTGGCGGGGCTGCGCAAGGCGGAGCAGATTGCCGTTGCCGCGCGGCTCAATGTTGGGGACGACGACGGCGCTGCCGGCGCTGCCGGCGGCCAGGTCCGGGTCGGGCGGAATCGGCATGTGACCATTACGGAGGAGCGGCATTGCTTCGTGTGCCACAAGAAGCTGGGTGGGGGGATGCGCATTGGCGGGAGCGTTGTTGCTGTCCTGCCTGATAATCGGGCGGTGCATTATGGTTGTTTGAATAGGGCGCTGAGGCAGAAGGCGGAGGGCGTGGCGAAGTGAGGGACCTGTTTTTTTATCCACTTGTTCATTTTCTTTTCATTGTTGGTTTTTTTTTTTTTGTTTTTTTTTTTTTTTTTTTTTTTTTTTT
>SRQA01001333.1:0-10931 GCA_018360365.1 Claviceps citrina
TGTGATGTTGTGATGTTGTGATGTTGTGATGTTGTGATGTTGTGATGTTGTGATGTTGTGATGTTGTGATGTTGTGATGTTGTGATGTTGTGATGTTGTGATGTTGTGATGATGGTGTATGATGGTGGGCATGTATCCTTGCGAGCAAGGTTGCTTGCCTTGCGATGGTGTGTATTGAAAACTCATATGTAGGTTTATATAGAGTGTGAATTTCAAATAACCGTATATGGGTTTATAGAGAGACTGGATTTAAAACAATCTTGTATAGTTCTGAGAGGGGTGAATTCATAATAAGCTGTACGTAAAATTATATAAAGGGTGAATCCATAACAACCGTACGTGGGTTGATAAAGAGGATAAATTCAAAGCAACTTATATGTAGTTTTATAAAGAAGGGTGAAGTTATAAAAACTCGCATGTAGGTTTATACAGAGGGTGGATTTATAATACCCGTACGTTTATATAGAGTGTGGATTCACAAACAACTTGTAAGTGGGTTTATATAAAGGATACATATAAAGCAACTTATAGGTAGGTTCACAAAGAGGGTGAATCTACAAAAACTTGCATGCAGGTTCATGCGGAGGGTCTCCTATAAGAGGCGGCTACTTGAACCCAATCCCAATTGCTGTGCTAGTTGACCGCGCGTGAAGCACAATATGCAAAAACTAGCCAAGATATTGTAAATCGGTCTTTTTGCTGCCGTCGTGGAGGAAAGCATCGTGACTCAAGGGGGAGGAAGAAAAAAAAAGATAAATAGGGAGAAAGGGGAGGGAAGGGGGGAAGGGGGCATTGTTTAGTTTGGATGTCGCTTCTGTGGTACCAAGTAAATATAATCTGTCGAGTAAGAATACCTAGTAGCTGGAGGTCTTTGTTCTAAGGGCACAAGCCGCCGGCTCGTAGATCAGATGCTTGGGCCATGGGCGTTGTTGGTCGAATGCCGGACTGGGAAGCAGCGTGGTCATTGGTCACTGGTAACGACTAGGTGGGTTGGAGGCTGGTCTAGTCTAGCGCGCGCGTGTCTTTGGACTCACCGACTCGTTGATAGCACGTCCGGGGTCTAGCTGGAGACTGGAATACTGTTTTGTCGTTTCATTTCCATCTAAACCGGAGTCGTCCTAGGCCGGACCCGAGGACCAAGGTTGCCATGACGAACCAAAACGCCAAACCCGCCCCGCCCCGCCGCCGCCCGCGTCGCACGTCGACGGCTTGACCGACTTACGTGGTGGTGAGGCTGACCTCGACACCTCCAACATCAACTCTCAACCCATCTCCTACGCCATCACCTCGCACGATGCCCCCTTCCCAGGGCAGCCAGTCGGCCACGTTACATGACAGCGTTTACTCGGGCCTCCGCGTCCAGTCGCGACCAGCCGGGTACCTCGTGCGGGCTGCCGTCGCGGCATCGTATCCTATCCGCGGCATTTGGTACTTTTTGTGCAACAAGGAGTTCTGGCCTCTGTTTCTCAGCCGACTGGTGCCGCTGTCGATAATCTCCTTCGTCGTCTACCTGATTCTCTTCACCTTTGCTTTCCTGCCACAGTATGCCTTTCTCGCCATTTTTCATGGCTGGGGTGCGTGGGTCAATGCCGTTGTCCTGACTTTGGGTGAGGGGCTGGTCATCATCCAGGGTCTGTTTGAAGGCTTCTTTGTCGACGAATGCCGGGTTGATGTTTTCGACGTGAGTCAACATTTCGTGCAACATTGAATGAGGAAGGATTGTGTTAGTCTTTTCTGGGACTGACCAAGCGATTTGGCCAGGCCACTCTCATCAAACTGGGATGGAAGGACCTCATTGCGCCTCATCGAATTCTGTTTGATGATGCACCTACCGCCGTCAAGATGCTGGGAAAGCCCACGAGCTCCGCCATATACACCCCCTGGAGTTTCAAACAGATAGTTGAGCTGGTCGTGTTTTTGCCCCTCAATCTTGTCCCCTATGTGGGCACTCCCGCCTTCATCATCATCACCGGGACAAGAGTGGGAAAGTTGTCGCACTACCGATGGTTTCAGCTGCGGGGCGTCTCCAAGAAAGAAGCGAAGCTGGAGATCAAGCTGCTCACGTGGGAATACGTCTGGTTTGGCACAGTGGCCATGTTACTGGAGCTGATACCGGTCCTGTCCTTCTTTTTTCTCTTGACAACAACTGCAGGCTCGGCCATGTGGGCAGCCAGAATCGAGGATGAGCGAGAACGGCGTGAGGTCGAGCCCCTCCTTGGAAACGAAGACATGGCAACGCAGCATCCTCCTCCGGCGTACTCTGAAGAAATCGCCTGATGAACTTCGCCTTGAAATGCTCGGAACTTTTGGTCCGAAGTCCTTCACCCCTACCGCACGGACTTTTCGCATCTGGCGGAGGCTAAAAGTACGCATTTTCTTTTGCATTCCATGTCTGCCCCAATGTGTCTATTGGAGCAGATCCAAGACATCATCATCTCTTTCTGGAAATCCCCCAACGGACGTCTCCATGCCGCACCTGCCTTGTCCAACCCCTGCCGGCGACTGACCAGCTGTCAAACTCCTAGCTCGGCCTGCACAATACACCATCAACTCCAACTGTGATCGTCATGGGTGGAGCACTATATCTTGGCTCGGCAACAAAAGCTGACTTTTCTTTCGATTTGTCAGAAGGCACGCAAGGAAAGTGGTGTGATCATACTGGCGCACCATATGCTGATATCGGACAGGTGTCGGCAGCTGTCTGGTCTGATTGTCTTGGCAAGCTTTGACGGGAGGCAAGAGCGGCAAGAGTTGGAGACACTGTTCTCTCCGCCGTTGGCTGACCGTGATCGAGTTGAGGGACACCTTGAGCAAAGTCTACTGAATATCACGAGGGAGAACCATTATTTGTAGGCCACGAGTCCAGTTCATCCTCAATATGACCTTGATCTGTTCGGACACACCATATTCGCTACAAGTATGTGAGGATTTGGCCTCGCGTTCTGATGAGCCTCTCATGAAGGAAATCTGGCAATCGACATCTGCCTGCCTGTCAACAGCTGACAGCCCCGATCTGATTTTTCGTGCCTTCCTTCCTTCTCTGACTTTGATACCGCCGAACACGGCGTACTAGCGTGCCTTTGTCTGTCAAGGCCCCCTTCCCAAGTGCGCATGCTTTCTCAAAAATGTGAATTCTGATTCCGTCCATTTCCATTAACCCCAGCTCACCCTCACCATTCTTTTTTTTTTTCCCGACTTCCCTCATCGTCTGCACCATCTCTCGTCCCGCCATTCGTTTGATACTTTTTGATATATCACGACCTTTAGACTTGTCTTATATCCCGCCAAAATCTAGCTACGTACTTGATTCATCACGTCTGGTGCCTCCATATCGTCTCAGAGTGGCTTTCAGGTCTTGGACGCATACCGTCATGCGTGTTTCCCTTTCGTTTGGGGCCATAGCGGCCAGCAGACTCTTGGTTCATGCTGCAGCTCAAGCCAGTTACGGGTAAGTCGTGATACTACGAATCAGCCTCTTTTCTTTTTCCCCCCTCAACTAAGTCTGCTCGCAGTGGCGGAGTTGAGGCTGGCCAGTCTGCTGGTCGAGACGACTCTCCGCAGGGAACCGTCACGGCAGAAGGCGGACTTTCAGATGCCCCAAACAGCCAAATTTGCGAAATGCAAGACACGACCACCGTCTTCGTCACTGTGTCTCCTACTAGTTCAAACCCCGATGGCAACGCTTCGCCTGAAGAGTCCAGTGGTGCCGATGACACTGTTTACCGCACTGTTTATCCAACACAAACTGTCCAGGTCTCTCCTCTGAACTCTGTTTCTGACGATGGACCAACGGTCCAAGCCTTCACCACCGTGACCATCTCAGACCTTTGGGTTGGCAGCTCTGCCTCTGGTAGCAATCCCGGAACCCCCGTGTCTGACTCTGACGCTTCTCCTGTTTCGACTGGCCCTGTTTCTGGTGGCGAGTCCGTTCACCCGCCAGGAACATATGACGGCACTGTGTATGCAACAGGGAGCATATCAGTCGAGTCAGCCAACACTGCTGATGCCGTTAGCACAGCTCAAAGCGATGAAAACAGTGCTTTGCCTTATTCATCGGGCAACGTAGTCAACACGGAAGACGTTCCTCAGGGCACTGTGAGCCAAACAGGTAACGGAGAAACTTACACTACCGTGACTGATACAGTCGTTGCGTGGGCAACAGGCTCAGATGGCTCCAGTCCCGTCACCGCTGTCTCTGATGTTGGCATGACTGTTGCTTCCGCTGAGGCCGAGGAAACGTCAGGCGTCTCTCCTCCTGTCACTTGCTGGACCGTCACTGGCTCTGATGGCAAAGAGACTGTGATTGAGTCCGCTGTCAGCACAAACCGGGAGATGAGCAGTGCCCACATCTCAACCATTGTCGCCACCGTCACTGACGGCACTCTCGGTGCTCAAGGTGTGACGTCGGATGTCGCCGAGGAGACACCCGTCACCACCATCACCGTTGCTGGCCCTGTACCAGTGAATACTGGGGGACCAGGCATGACCACGTCTACTGCCATCACCATCATGGGCAGCGACGGAATACCAACAATCGTCTATTCCACCTGGGTTCTACAGACTGCGCCTGCCACTGTTGCTTCAGACGTCCTACCCGCCGAGTCTCCTGCCTCTGCACAAGGAGAAGAAGAACATTGTGTTACTAGTCAAACTACCTTCACAATCCTCGGTGCTGATGGCCGACCAACCGTCGTTGAATCAACCTTGGTGATTCCTGTCTCAGTTGTTTTGGCTACAGACTTGCCCCAGAATCTTCCAAACGGCATCACGGTTCAACCTGCCCCATTGCCTGCCTCCGAGACTCTCGCTTCGGGACTTGGACTCACCGAAGCGACTGTTACCTGCTCATCATATACGCTTCTGGGACCTGATGGGAAGCTGACTGTTGTTGAATCGACATACCTTGTTTCTGGCCCTACTGCTGCTACACCTGGTGCCAGTGGCACTTCACCCGGAGTCGTCACAGGCATACCCAGTCAAATCACCGTCGGCCCCAGCCAAGTTGTGCCAGGGCAAAGCTCGTCTCAGGCGTCGAGTACTTGCGTCAGCTACACTGTCATAGGTCCTGATGGCCTCTCAACTGTTGTTGAATCCACTATTGCGATGCCAAACAGCAACCCTTTGCCGACCGGGACTGCTATTGGATTCCCGTCGGTTGTGTCTCCAATGCCGACAAACGTACTTCCTCAAGGCACTCAATTGCCTCCTCAAGGTGGCCAACCAATCGTCACCAGCATAACTGTCGACATTGTCGGGCCCAACGGCGTGGTGACTCCTCTCATTGAGACGATTGTCTTGACTGCACCACCACCTGCACAAATCAGCGCGGCATTGCCAACCACTACCATTGCGTTGCCTTCGGTAGTTTCGCAGATCGTGTCTGATCTTCCGCAGGGAGTTTCGCTGTCCTTTCCGGCGGCCATCCCTCTGACTACTGCCCTTACCGTCCCTGTGGTCGGCCCCGATGGTTTCATATCCTCGCTGATTCAAACGATTGTACACAATTTCCCACCATTTCCAGCATTCACATCGGGATTGTTCCATCCTTTTACTGCCGCCGGAGTCCAAGAGGATGGTTCTCCAAACACGTCGAACTTGCAAGCCTATGGACCCGGAGCCTCTTCTGTGCCAACGACCCCAGCACCACCACCACCACCCGTCGTTTTGACATCTGCATCTGGTATGCTGCCTGCTGGTACCAATGTTGTGCCAAATATCCCTGTTGTGACCATTGTCACCGGGGTCGACGGCAAGGCCAGTCTTTCGGTAGTTACTGTTTTACCTGGCACAGCATATGGCGCCCCGGCCAACTCTGGCGTCGGAGGTCTGCCGGCATCTGCATTACCGGCTTCAGCTAATCCTCACGATTATGCTTTTGCACAGCAAGCTCCAGCCACGACGATTCAGCCTCAAACGAGCACTTGGGTCAATGTCATTCCCGAGCCGACCACTACTCGCACTCTGAGGTTCCCCTTGACCACCCTTACCACTGTCACCGTCCCTGCGAAGTCCTCTGTGGCCAGGCGGGGAATGCTACGACGAGCAAGGCAAGCCATCTGTTCATGCAATATTCAAATTCGTGGATGCTAATTGACTTGTAGCGTATCTCCCCTTTCTGCACAATGGAGAAACACAACGTCGGCCGCTGCCCAATCCCCATCAAAGACCGATACAGTCGCCCAGACCCTCTCACTCGAGGCCAGCATCTCAAGCGAGACGACGCCGGAGCTAGCCGCAGCTCTTGAGTTGCCAATCATGAGTCCCTCGTCTTTTCCAGATCCCGCCGCATGCCCCGTCGGATCCAAGATGGGCAACAACACTTTGAACGTGAGTGGACGCTTGATGCCAAGTCATCCGTTTTCCATCTCGTCTTTCCTCTCGCTAACCATGGAACAGTTTGATGATGTTAGTCCAGGGCCTCTGTTCAATCCTTCTGGGGATCTTTGGTTTTCTGAAGGATTTCTGGTTTCACCCCTATCACCGCAAGCTGTGCAAGGATACATACCTTCCTCTGGCGGCCAGCTGATTGAGTTTGTCCCCCCTTCCTTGACCACTCAAAAAGCCAGCGACACTGCCGAGATTGGCCTTGGGCCCAACTCCCCAAACCCTTGCTTCAGATTCAATCTATATGGTGTGAACCTTGGTTGTGCTGCCCGTGCTGCCGAGCAATGGTGCGAATTTCACATCTCAGCGTACACATACAATCAAGGAGCCGCGAATGAGATGTCAATTGCGTGGTCGGAGGTCAAGCATGTTCCAGCCTGCCCAAGCTTCCCCGATGCTCCGTGTCCCCTCACACCGGTCTCGCTGGATGGATATCAGAATATCACGTCCGTCTTGATTGACGTGCGCGTTGGGAGCGATCTCCGGACATGGTGGGCTGACGACTTTTCCTTTGGTTGGACCGACAACAGTTGTGCGGCTGCACAGTGTCGGGAAGGCACCGTGCCTCAGCACGCCAACAAGCGGGAGGCTGTCGAGTCAGCTGTTCGGAGAGGTGTCTGGTCATGGACACCACATGGTCTCGAGAGACTGGCGAACGAGTCGATCCGGAACTCGGCCGCTTGATATATTATGTGGGCGAAATGGGACGTTTTGCGAGGAATACTTAGGTAATTTGCTGTGGGGATGCAAATGATTTTGCTTTTGTTTGAGGAGAGAAAAATGTCAAGGTAATTTCTTGGAAGGCAGCATAGTGAATGGCGGCTGCAAGATAGTTCATTGTAACTGCAAACAGATATGCGAATATGGCCCGGGTGTAGTGATGGTATCTACCTACCTAGTAATGAAAACTTTTCACATGAGCATGGGTTTTGCTGGACCGAGTGTCACTGTGTCACTCGGGCGTGTCACTTCATGACTCAGGTAAGTGATGCTGACCAGGCCAAAGCGTGTTTGTTTATTACGTGTTTCTACGTTGATTACGTGCTTGGGTCTGTGACCATCTATGACTATTAGCTAACTAGGACCATGCGGCAGCCAGCGGAAATGTGGGCAGTCTTCTCAGAAATGGATGCCAATCGTGACGCTTTGCCAGGGCCAGCTGGCCGGGACAACGCAGTTGCCACGGACCGCACTCGAGCTGGCAGACGGTTGTGTCGCGAGGCACGAGGCCCGTCTCCAAGTAGTCCTCGACGGCGGCAAAGAGGCACTTGTTCTCGGAAGCAGCGTTGACGGCCGTGTGGCCGGCGCCGTCTACGATGACGAGACCAGAGGCCGGGTAGCCCCGTTTCATGTTGAAGGCATTGACGAGGGGCGTGACGGGGTCCAGACGGCTGGAGAGGTAGAGGTTCGGGGCGGCCGGGAAGCCCGGCACAGGGCTGCCGTGGGCATCTCTCCTCGGGGCAGGGGCGGTGAAGGGGCCGGTGAAGCGCCAGTTGGCGCTGAATGGCCAGCGGGAGCAGTGGAAGCGAATGGTGGCCCAGTGAGGACCCAGGATGAAGGACTGTGACACAAGCTGTCTCGAGTAGCGGCGCCACCAGGCTGCGTCCTTGTGCGAGACGTCGTCGCCGTCGCCGCACAGGACGGGAAAGGTGCCGTCGCCGCCGTTGGGCCCCAGCGCCTGGTCGTCGACGAGGCAGCCGTCGGGGGAGTGGTTGGGCGTGAGGGTCTGGAAGTAGGTGTCGAACAGGTCGGATGCGTTTCCGGTCATGGCCGCGTCGAGCCGACGGGCCATGTCCCTGTAGGTGGCGAGGGGCTGGTAGAAGGAGGAGCCCATGTAGGCGCGCACGTCGTGGTCGGAGAGGACGCGCACGTCGCCGGTGGGACCGAGGGATGTGAGGGGGTTCTTGTGGAGGGCGCGCAGCCAGGCCTCGAGGCGGTGCTGGATGTCGCGGGCGGAGGTGTCCTGTTGGCGGGCGAGGGCGCATGTCGACGGGTTTTGGTGGCAGCCTGTGAGGAAGTGGGTGTAGATCTTGTCGGTGTCGATGAGGTTGTTGGTCCAGCCCTGGAGGGAGCAGTCAGAAAGGGGGGTGCAAAAAAGGGGGACGAAAAAGGACGGAGCATGAGGAGGAAGAGGACGGAACAGGGGAAGGGAGGAGGGGGGGCATCAACGCACGGCTCCGGTCGAGTAGTCGTGGGCATCGACGACGCCGTCAAGAACGATGCGTCCGACGCGCTCGGGGAAGAGGGAGACCAGGTAGTGGCCCAGCACGGTGCCGTAGGAGAAGCCGATGTACTGCACCCGGGCCACGTCGTGCCGCGTGCTGTTGTCGGTGGCGGACGCGGCCGAGGACGACGAGTTTGCCGCGGTGCGCTGCCGAGCCTGGTCAGCCTGTTCGCGGCGCAGGCGGGCGATCTGGTCCGCAACCTCGACCATGTCTCGAGCCACGCTCGCGGTCCCGGCATAGGCCATGACGGGGCCGCCGTTGGCCCCCGCGCGATCGGCCTCGAGGCAGCGCCGGGCAAAGCCCTCGGCCAGGGCCAGGCCACGCGGCAGCGTCGAGTCCCCCTCCTCGAGCGGACCCAGGCCCCTCTTCTCGGCGGCCAGCGTCTGCCTCGAGAAGAGGTCCCCGGGGAAGCAGTTGGCGGGCGGGGAGCTGAAGCCGACGCCGCGGGGGTCGATGCCAATGTACTCGTAGTGTCGCCGACCGGACCTCTCGAGACTCTGCTGGAAGTACGGGCCCAGCCGGCGGACCGTGTCCGTGGCGGAGCCGCCCGGCCCGCCGGGGTTGATGAAGATGGAGCCGCCGAACGAGGGGTGCGAGTCCGGCACGACGGCGGGGCGCTTGACGATGGCGAGCACGACGGTGCGCGTGTCGTTGGCGTCGTGGTCGTGGCTGAGGTAGTCGAGCGGGAGGACGAGGCGGGCGCAGTGGGTGGTTGTGTTGTCGAAGCAGGGGTGGTAGACGAGCGTCCTGGAGGGCGGGATCGAGGACCAGTCGAAGGAGGGGGGGGGGGCTGTGGCCGCGGCGTGTCCTGCGTCTGCGTCTGTGTCTGCGTGGCCGAGAGTGGGATCGAGTGTGTGGGAGTGGATGAGGGGGGGGAGGAGGAACGCGAGGAGGGAGGAGGTGAGGCCTCGGATGGGACGCATGATGTTTCTGTGGCTTCTTGTTCTGGCGGGGTGGTGAAGAGAATGCTGGGAGGCTGGAGTTGGACGTTGAGGCGGGAGTATAAAGATACAGTGCTGGTGCTGAAGAACTGAAGAAAGGGAGCTCCTTTTTAAAAGATATAAATAAGAAGAGAAGAAACAGGGACGGCAAGAAGAAAGAGAAAGAAAGAAAGAAAGATGATGTAGCCAGCCTGTCTGCAAGCTGTATGTGTGTGTTCAAGCCAAAAAAAAAAAAAGAAGAAGAAGAAAAAAAAAAAAGCAAAGACAGAGCACCGACACAAGGCTGGCTCGCACGTCGTTTTTTCTTTATATCTACTATCTACTATCTACGAACCACTACCTGCCTACCTGGGTAGGTACTATACACAAGACGGGTTCTCGGCGCTGACGTATGACGGGCAGGGCAGCGCGTGTCCCCTGTCGTGAGAGCCGAGCCGAGGACGTGATTGGACTGGGTTGGATTGGGGCGGGCGGCGCGGGCGGTCGATGTGCTGCCCTGCAGGGGGCCGGAGTATCGATTTTGTGAATCAGGCTGCAGGCGGCGCTGTCAGTGAGCAGGCCTGGCCGAGAAGGCGTGGCCGAGGAGCCGGTAGCCGAGGGGGGGGCCTGAAAGGGGGGAGGTGAGATGGGAAGTGAGATAGAGAGGTGAGGCAGGAAGAGGCGGGAGGAGATGGGAAGAGGCACCGGGCTGGCGTGATGGAAGGGGAGAGCGTGAAAGGAACGAATGGAGGAGGAGGAGGAGGAGGAGGGGGTGTGATGTGAGGCTGAGATGGCGGGGGGCGGGGGAAGGATGGATGATGGAAGATGATTCTGGCGGATGATGGCGATGGTGATGCTGGTGGTGGTGCGTGCGTGCGCCCATGTCAGTGCGTGTGTGACGAAGAAGAAGAAGAACAACAGAAAAACACAACATTATGTGTCCACGACTGATGGTCCGGGGGTCGAGACAGGCAGGCAGGCAACAGTGGCCAGGCCGGGTCATGCTTGCAAACGAAAAGGGTGTGTCGCTCCCCAACGGGCGCCACTTGAGGCTCTGCTCTGCCCGAACGGGAGAGCTCATCGCGGCACACATACATACACACATACATACATGGCCCACGCACCCGTCAAGCGCAGCCGCACTCCCCCCCCGCCAGCTCCAGCACCGTCCGCTCAATCAGATCCATCGTGCGCATGGCCTCATTCTCGGCCCTCACCTCCATCACCCGGCGCCTGAAGCCCTCCCCCGGGCGCAGGACGCGGTCCACCGCCGCGGCAATCTCCCCCCCGGACGGCTTCCCCGTCCGCAGGTTGACGGCTATGCCGGCGTGCTCGCCCCGGGCGGCCACCTCGGGCTTGTCCTCGGACCCGCCGGCCAGGACCATGGGCACGCCGTGCAGCA
>SRQA01001334.1:0-10927 GCA_018360365.1 Claviceps citrina
GTCGGGGCCGCCGTCGTCGTCTGCTGCTGCTGCTGCCGCCGCCGCCGGGCACGACGGCCGCCGCGACTCATGGTCTTCAAGTTTGAGGGGCGGGCCGCCGGCACGACGTCGCCCATGATGATGATGCTGGAAGCGGTGTTCCAGGTCGGGGTACACATCTTTGAACCCGAGCGTGACGAGGACGCCGGCTGCAAAGGCCAAGGCCACGGCCGCGGAGCCGTACGCCTTCGGATGGTCGCTCAAGGACATGGTGGCATTTTCAGGCGTGGGTGGTTCGAGTCGACTGAGGAAGAGGGCGAGCCATGCACATTCTGCTTTCCCTGATATCGCTATGCTCCGCGCTGTGGTGCACTGAAGCAGTCCGTGGCAGGACGCGGTGTCGTGTCTTGCGAAGAAGAAGTCGAATCCGATGCATGTGCGAAAATCGGACCAGCCAATCACCAATCACCAATCATCAGTCATGAGTCACCAATCACAGCCCCGAAGAAGCCCGTCCCGTCCCACCGCTCCACTTCTCGCCCGCGCCCCATTCCCATTCGGTGAGAGCAAAAGCGGTGAGAGCAAAAGCTCGCAAGTTCGCACGGCAAGGCGAACCCGTCAAACGTCACGAGAGCTTCATCGGGAAAGCCCAAGTCTCGGTCTCGCTCCTTTTGTTGCCCCTCCCCGGCGGCGCCATGGACTCTCCCATCGTGGCCCAGCTCTTCCGGCAGCTGTTCCGCACTCGTCCGGCCGGATGTCACTCACGGCTGCACCCGGCGCGGCCTGCCGTGCCCGCGCACCCGTTCCAGCGACGTCCGAAGCAGCAGCAGCAGCAGCAGCAGCAGCAGCAGCAGCAGCAGCAGACATGCCGATACGCCACGAGAGCCTCGCGAGACCGCGGCATGAAGACCAACGAGAGCCGGTGGCAGCAGCGGACGAACCTGCTGCCCGAGGACCGCAGAGACGAGTTTGCGCAGTACCCGTACATTTCGATGCCGGAGCTGCAGAAGCGCAAGGAGCGGCCGCGCAAGGTCAAGATGCTGCTCCGGGACTTCATCGACGGTATGTGCCTTTCCAAAGACGGCCTGGAATAGAAATGGGGAAAAGAAGAAGAAGAAAAAGGAGAGAGAAACGACTGACGGCACGGCATAGACAGCTTGTACAATCCCCATTACGGCTACTTCTCCAAGCAGGCCGTCATCTTCAGCCCCGGCGAGCCGTTTGACTTCAACGCCCTGCGCGACAACCTCTCGTTCCAGGCCGAGCTGGGCCGGCGGTACACCGACTTCGAAGACGCGCTCGACGACAAGGAGGGCGAGAACCCGACCCGGCAGCTGTGGCACACGCCGACGGAGCTCTTCCGGCCCTTTTACGGCGAGGCCATCGCGCGGTACCTCGTCACCAACTACCGGCTGACGACGTTCCCCTACGACGACCTGCTCATCTACGAGATGGGCGCCGGCCGCGGCACGCTGATGCTCAACATCCTCGACTACATCCGCGCCGTCGACCCCCAGGTCTACGCCCGCACGCGCTACAACATCATCGAGATCTCGCCCAGCCTCGCCGGCCTGCAGGGCCGCCACCTCGTCTCATCGACGGCTGCCGGCGGCCACGGAGACGGAGACGGCCACGGCCACGGCCACGGCCACGCGGACAAGGTCGAGATTGTGAACCGCTCCATCTTCGACTGGGACCGGTACGTGCCGTCGCCGTGCTTCTTCCTCGCCATGGAGGTCTTTGACAACTTCTCCCACGACGGCATCCGCTACGACGTGGCCACCGAGGAGCCCCTCCAGGGCCACGTCCTCGTCGACGGCGACGGCGACCTGTACGAGTTCTACGTGCACGAGCTGGACCCCGTCGCCGCGCGCTTCTTCCGCGTCCGCCACGCCGCCACGGGGGGCCGCTACCCGCGTCCGTACCCGACCAACCCCGCGCTGCGCTACCTCTCGACCCGGCTGCCCTTTGCCGCGAACCTGTCCGACGCCGAGTACATCCCCACGCGGCTGATGCAGTTCTTCGACGTGCTGGAGCGGTACTTTCCCGGCCACCGCCTCGTCGCCTCCGACTTTGACTGGCTCCCGCAGGCGGTCAGGGGGCTGAACGCGCCCGTCGTGCAGACGAGGTATCGGCGGAGGATGGTGCCCGTCACGACGCCCCTGGTATGCGTTTGATTGCTCCCCTTGTTTCCTTGTTTCCTTGTTTCCTTGTTTCTTTCCCTTCCTTCCTTCCTTCTTGCTCTTCTCACCAATTAACGCAAAAACCCCAGGTCCACCAGGGCTACTTCGACATCCTCTTCCCCACCGACTTCCGCATCACAGAGGCCATGTACCGCGCCATCACCGGCAAGCTCACCCGCGTCCTGTCCCACGGGGACTTTATGCGCCGGTGGGCCTACGTCGAGGACACGCAGACGCGGGGGGGGGAGAACCCGCTGCTGACGTATTACAAGAATGCGAGTGTGCTTGTGACGGTGTGATGGGGGGGGGGAAAGGGGGGGGGGGGGGGGGGGGGGGGGGGGGGGGGGGGGGGGGGGGGGGGGATGTTTGGTAGCTACGGGGTTTTATTTTTTTCTGGTCTCTTTTTTCTTCTTTTTATATTCAAAAAGTGACGGTATTAGTTAGTGTGTAGGTGGGTAGGTAGGTAGGTAGGTAGGTAGGTAGATACGTGCAATCTCGATACACCGTCCCCTATTACATCCAAAACCCTGTCGCTCATCATGCGACTGCACCTGTCGGTGCATGGCCCAGACCGGACCAGACCGGACCAGACCAGACTCCTTGATCCCCCCGGGGATACGACACCCCACGCCGTATGTGGCAGCCCCCCCCCCGCGCAGGCAGGAAAAGAGAAGCACCAAGAATCAAGAAAAAGAAAAGAAAAGAAAAGAACAATCCTCGTCATAAAATAAAAAAAAAAGAGGCCATTTCATGGAAACAGCTCCATATCATGTCATGATTTGCACCATTCCACCTTCCTACCTCTCCCTACTCGGCACCTACCTACCTAGCAAGCCCCCCAATCCGACATACCAAACCACAGCAAAATTAAACACAGAAAAAAGAAACATCTATACATAAAAACCCCCCCAAGTGCCCCAGAACAAGCCCGCAAAGCAAGAGCCAGAGCCCCATCCCCCCCCCCACCGTCTACAGCCTCTCCTCCAGCCACCGCCTCGCCTGCTCGACCGCCTCGTCCATCCTCTCCGGCCTCGTCCCCTGTCCCTGCCTCGTGGGCTCCTTGCCGCCCGACCGGCCGCCCACAATGTCCGACACGGCCGTGGACCACTGCTCGGCGGTGATGCCCTTGGAGGATAGGTCCTGTGTGTGTGTGGGGGGGGGGGGTTAGCTGGTGAAGGAACTCACGGTGCGCACACAAAATGCATAGGGTGAGGAGGTAAGGAGGTAGGGATGACTGGGATTGAGGGGGGAAGAAAGGAGAGACAAGAAGGAAAGAGGGAAGAAGAAAAGGGGGAAAAAGGAAAAAGAAAAAGAAAAAACCCACCGAGCCGACGTAGACGCCATGCACCACAGCACCCTCGTCCTCCCCCCCGCCAAACACATAGACCGACCTGGCCCGGTCCTTGGCCTGGTAATGCTTCAGCACCTCGGTCACGGCCTTGGCATTCGCCCCGATGGGCACCCGCCCGACAAAGTACGCCGCCCCCTCATTCTCCTCAAAGTGCCTGGCGACGCGGCCGAGCGCGGCGCCGGCCTCGGCCTTTTGCCGCCTCTTCTGCTCGGCGACGACCGCGGCGGCCGTCTTCTGGAACCGGGCGTTGAGCTCGTCCTTGGCCAGCGTGGAGATGACGAGCCGGCTCAGCTCCTGCGACACGAGCTTGACCTGGGCGTCCTTGGCCGGGCCAAAGGGCATGGCGTCGAGCGCGTCGAGCCGGTCGGAAAAGCCGGCGGCCTCGCGCTGCACCTGGTGGGCGGCCTCGCCCGTGTAGGCCGTGATGCGGCGGATGCCCTTGGCGATGCCGCTCTCCTCGACCAGCACGAGGTCCTTGATGAGGCCCGTGTGCTCGACGTGGGTGCCGCCGCAGAACTCGACGCTGTACCGGCGCCACTCCTGCCTCTTGGGATCCCGGAGCATGGCGTCAATGTCCATGCCGACGGAGACGACGCGCACCGGGTTCGGGTACGTCTCGCCAAAGACGGCGCGCACGCCCTCGATCTGGCGCGCGAGGTCCAGGTCCACGTCCTTGGCGTAGATGCGGGCGTTGCGGCGGATGTACTCGTTGCTGAGGTGCTCGATCCTGCGCAGCTCCTCGAGCTTGACCTGCGTCTTGTGGGAGAAGTCGAACCGCAGCTTGTCGCTGTCGACGAGCGAGCCCTTTTGGTTCACGTCGTCGCCGAGCACCTCGCGCAGGGCGTGGTTCAGCACGTGCGTGGCCGAGTGGTTGCTGCGGATGGGCGACCGGCGGAGCTCGTCGTACTCGCAGATGACCTGGTCGCCCGACGACAGGGCGCCGTACTCGAGGTAGCCGCTGTGCAGGATGAAGCCGCCGTAGTTTTGGACGTCGAGCACCTTGAACTCGGCCACGCCGTCGATGACGATGCGTCCCGTGTCGGCGACCTGACCGCCAGACTCGGCGTAAAAGTTGGTCCGGTCCAGCAAGAGACCCAGGGGAGAGTGTTGGGGGAGGTCCCCGGTCGACTTGTGGAACGTCTTGCCGTCAAAGATGAGCTGGATCCTGCCCTTGCTGTCGCCCCTGACGAACTTGGCTTCGTCGTCGGTGCGGGCGACGTCTTGCTGCTCGAGCTGCGCGATCTGGTGCACGTCAAGCTTGGCAAACGTGTCGACCGACGACTTGACCGTCTTGCTGGCCTCGCGAGCCTTTTCCCGGGCGGCGTCGACTTCCTTGTCGTCAATCTCCAGTCCGCGCTCCTCGGCCATGATCTGCGTCAGGTCGACGGGGAAGCCAAAGGTATCGTACAGACGCCAGACGACGTCTCCGTCGAGCTTCTTGACACCGTCCTTGGTCGCCTTGGCGGCGTACCTTTCGAACTGCGCCTCGCCACGGTCCAGGGTCCGCGCAAAGGCCTCTTCTTCCTCGTCCAGAATCTCCTTGATGTCCTGCTGCTTCTTGACGAGCTCGGGGAACTGCTCGCCCATGTGGCTCACGAGGGCGGGCAGAATCCTGGAGAAGAAGGTACCAATCTCGGCATTCAGGTATTTGCGAGCGTAGCGCACGCCTCTTCGCAGGATCCGACGAATCACATAGCCGCGGCCGTCGTTGTTGGGCACGGCGCCGTCGGTGATGGCGAATGAGAGAGTTCGGATGTGGTCGGCCACGACTCGGTATGCGGTGTCGATGCCATCGGCGTCGTCTTTGCCGTACTTGTCCGTGTACGGTCTGACAGCGGTGACTTGCTGGATTTGCTCAAAGAGAGGGGTGAAGCAGTCGGTCGAGTAGTTGGACTGTGTCTCCTGGAGCGCGGACACGACTCGCTCGAAGCCCATGCCCGTATCGATATGCTTGGCCGGCAGCGGCTTCAGGCTTCTGTCCTTTTGGCGATCGAACTGCATGAAGACGAGATTCCAGATCTCCACCACCATGGGGTCGTCCTTGTTGACCAGGTCGGCCGCGTTCCGGCCCCCAATCTTGTCGTAGTGGATCTCGCTCGAGGGACCGCAAGGCCCCTGATCACCCATCTCCCAAAAGTTGTCCTTCATGTCGCCCGGCACGATCTGGTCCTCGGGCATGCCAACGTTCAGCCACAGCTGCTTGGCTTCCTCGTCTGGGGGCAGGCCGAGGGCCTCGTCGCCCTCGAAATACGTGGCATACAGCCGCTTGGGGTCGAGCCCGTAGACCTTTGTGAGGATCTCCCAGGCCATTTCAATGGCCTCCTCCTTGAAGTAGTCGCCAAAGGACCAGTTGCCCAGCATCTCGAAAAAGGTGTGATGGTAGCTGTCCTTGCCGACATCGTCGAGGTCGTTGTGCTTGCCGCCTGCGCGTATCACCTTCTGGGTGTCGGCGGCACGCTTCAGGTGGAACATGGGATCCGACTTGTTGATGGTGCCGAGGAAGATGGGCTTGAACTGGTTCATGCCCGCATTGGTGAAGAGCAGGGTGGGATCATCGTAGGGCACGACGGAGCCCGAGGGCACTACACGATGACGGCAGTCAGCAGGAGGCAGCTCATGCTTGATGGCGGCTTGATGGCCGCTTCATGGCCGCTTCATGGCATGGGCAAGAAAGGGGGAAAAGGGAGGGAGGGACATGCCGATTGTGTGGCCCCGCTGCTCCATGTAGTCAAAAAAGGCCTTGCGCACCCGCGCAGACGGCCACTTGAGCTCGCTCATGTCGGCAGTCGTCGATGAGGACGGGCGGTGGGGACGGGGACGGGGACGGCAACAACTGACAGAAGCAGACGGCGGCGGCTGGGTCGAGAGTCGTCGGTTGCGCGGAGGAGGTCGAGGCCGTGAAGCGTGGTGGACGCCGCAGAGTTGGACGCGGCCGAGATGGAGGGGGCTTTTGTAGAAGCTTCTACAAGAATGAGTCAAGGGCGGCGCCGCGCCGGCGAGTACAAAGAGCCGCCCTCGCCCAGCTGCTGCTGCGCCGACCGCCGCCGCCACCGCAGCAGCAGCTCCTCCTCCTCCTGCACCGCCCAGGCCAACCACGCCGATACCGCTGCTTCCACACACGCGCCGCATCTGGGCCAAATCACTCGCTGATCCGACGCCCCCTTGGAGACGCTCAACCACGCTCAACCGCGCGCTCGCGACATTGACGACACTCAAGAACGAAAGGACCAAAAAAAAAAAAAAAAAAAAGAACCGCAAGCTTGGCTATCGGCCCGCCCGGTTCGCGCTGGGCAGAAATCGATGCACGATTGAGACTTCCTTTGGCTGCGCGCGGGAGGAAACTTGGAAGTGAAAAGGATGATGATGCTGGGGCTCGCCGCCATGCCAACGGCTGCTGCACCCGCCACATTGCTGCCTCAGGGTCCCACCGGTGACAACGGCAGCACCAACACCATCAACACCACCACCACCCACACCACGCGCCCGCGCAAGAGAAAGGCCGACACGCAGGACAACGAGCGGCTGTCGAAGCGACTGAGTCTACTCAACCTGGGTACGTACCAACCGGATCCGTCGCAGCAACTGTATCCATTGCCCGAAGTTGCCTGATGACCCAATGCCCTCCAAAAACATGACCACTAACCAGGGCATTTTTTTTTTTTTTTTCTTCGCAGAACGAACCGGCGCCAAGCTCTACGTCCCCGTCGAAACACCATCCCCGTCCTCCCCATCCCCCGCCCTCGCACATGCCGGACCGACAAACACACCCGCTCCTGCACCACCTGCCCAGCCCGCCGCGCCCCAAAACGACCATGACGACTCCCCCATGCACCTAGACGACTCGGCGCACAAGGTCTACATCTACAACCTCGACGACGAGCTCACCTCGGAGAGCGAGGACGAGGACGGGAAGCTCGTCTTCCTCCCCGACGTGGAGAGGCACCTCCGCGAGAACCGCATCCCGCCGCACGTCCTCGCCAATAGCGAGGGCCAGCTCGCGGGCATGCAGCTGGTTCTGTACAGCGACCCCAGGTCCTTGTCCGTGCCCGAGGAGAGGGACGGTGTGAGGAAGGCCATTCTCGAGTCGAGGCAGCGCGCGCGGGAGAAGCAGCGGCTTGAGCTGGGGGGTGCCACCTATGCGCCGAGCGCAGTTGGTGGTGGTGGTGGTGGTGATGATGATGATGACGATGTTGATGAAATGGACCTGGACTGACGGATGATGGACTGCGGCCGTCTGGTGTTTTGATTTGAGTGATTTTCCGGCCTGGCTCTTGCGATTAGCATGCATCTCGTTTTCTACATGTTTTCCACTGCGACTCTTTTTTTTTTCCTGTATCTGTATTCTTCCTACAGCTGATTGCTAGGGTGTTTTTTTCTATTCCTTTTTAAGTCAATCATGTCACAGTCATTGAAACAAATCATGTCCAACAGCTCCCTCGTCTCTCGTTACTCCACATGCCACATGTCGTCGTCACAGCAAGCAGTCCCCGCTGGCGCTCGCTTGCTGGCCCCTTATCCCGCTCCTTGAAAAAGCCACACATGCAGTCTAGATCCAAAACGGCCCAAAACCCCAGACACAGTGGCCCACAGCTTGGCGGCCCGGTTTCATCGGCTCTGCGACTGCGACTGCGACTGCGACTGCGACTGCGGCGGCGGCCCCGGCGGTGCGGCGTACTCCTGGCCAGCAGCATCGCCCTCGGCCGGCGGTCGCTGCTGCTGTGCAGGCGCCCTGTCCTGCGACGGATCGACCTTGGAGCCCCCCGCGGGAGGACCGGTGTACACGGGCGGCCTGTTGGGATCGTACGCCGGCAGGGGCATGTCGCTCATCGGGTGCGCGGGCTGGGATCCGCTCTGCTGCGGCTGCGGCTGCGGCTGCTGCTGGTAGTAGTAGCCCGCGGGGAATCCGTTGCCCGGCGGGAATCCGTTGCCCGGCCACTGCTGGTGGGCAGGAGGCTCGACGAAGCGACGCCTCACGAGACACTGGAGGAAACAAAAAGAAAGAAAAAAGGACAATGTGAGCGTCTGCACCTCTAGATGGTTGAACGGGAGCGAGAGTCCTGCGCAAGGGGGGGGGGCAATCTTACCCTGTGATACGCAAGCGGTTCCAGACCCTTCCTCATCCTTTTCCTGGCATGGATTGTGCCCCCCACGATGTAGAGCATGATGAGGGCCAGCAAGACGAAGAAGATGACCCAGCGCACAATGATGCCCGTCTTTGAAGAAACCTAGGCGTCAGCAAAAAAACCATCCCTTTCCTTGCGCGGGAAACCGAAAGCCGAGGGAATAAAGGAAGAAGACACCCCGTCGGGGACGAGAGCAAAAGACTCACCGGGGTATGCCACCACGAGTAATAGCACCGCCCGTCAATGCAGTACACATCTCTCACGCCGATGGCCATCGTTCCGTCCGTCCCCTCCATGTGAGGTTCCTTTCTTTTCCAGGCGCAGCCAAAAAAAAGTGCAGCGCAGTCCTGCTTTCCCCAGACGACGAACAAAAGAAGGGAGTTGCACGCCTGGCGCCCCCGTCCGTGGCGTTTCGTTTTGCGTGCCGTGCCGTGCCGTACCGGTGCCGTGCTGTACTGTACGAAATACCCTCTCGCGCGATGCTCGCGGAAAGGCAGAAACCGTCACACTTGCTTCAGAAGACGCGGCGCGGCGATGAAGAGAAGTTCGACTTCGTTTAGGAGGAAAGACAAAAACAAGAGGAGCGCTCGCCCGTTGGAGGAGATGCTGATGCTGATGCTGATGATGATGATGATGATGATGCAGAAGAGAGCAAGTTGGCCCGAGGAACGCCGGACGACCCGACTCGTCCCGCCATGCAGGTAGGTATGGGCAACACCCAAAACGGACGACCCCAGCCGTGCCCCTCTTTTTTTTTTTTTTTTTAGCTTCGTCAAAGAGCCTCGGCTCCTCGACCCCCCCACCGTCCGGCGTCCAGTCGCCACTTGGCACTGCGCCAGCTGCCAGCTGCCAGTTGCCAGTTGGAACTTGGTGGCACTAGCCACTCACACACACCAACGTACCAAGGGGCCTTTTTATCCGTCGGACCGCCGCCCTTTTCGTGCAATTCACCCTAGCGAGCTACTCTAGTCACAGTGTAGTCTACTTAGTCTGTTGTACCTGCCCGTTCGACCCCCCCCTCGCGACCTCATGGGCTCATTGTCGCAGACGGTGTGGTGGCGGGGGTTATTGGGGCGGCGGGCTTGCAAGTTGCTCGGGGAGTTGGAAGTGAAGATCCACTCGAGAAGGCTGAAGCTGCTGATGATGATGAATCAGAAGGGGGTGAGTGGCGTGGCTGGGGGGCCGGGGGGACATCTAAGCGACTTGCAAGCTTTAGCCAAAAAGCGCCCAGCCCAAAATAGGGGCGGCGGGGGAGCGGGGTGTTCACTGTTTGCTCGCTTGTTGCCAGTTGCCAGTTGGGCGCGCGTGCACTGTGCCCGGCAGCATGCCACATTGCCCCCTACCGGATTTATGTATGCAGTCCAGTCCACGACCAAGCCCAAGCCCCGGCAATGACGGCACTCGGCCCAACGGCCCAACGGCCCACGGCCCACGGCACTCGGCACAATAACTTCTCCTCCGTCTCCTCCGTCGCCTCCGTCGCCTCCGTCGCCTCCGTCGCCTCCGTCGCCTCCTCGCGGGCTCTCCGTCGGGATGCCTCGGCTGTGCACCCTCCTCCTCCAGCAGGGCGGGAAAACCAAACAGGCCGACGAAAGCAACCAACTAGGTAGGTACCTCTTACGCAAGAAGCAGTCCTCATCCGGGACCAACAAGACGTATGCACCCCCGAAAATGGCAGCCCGCCTTTCACCCAGTGGTTGTCGTGTCGTTTGTTCGAGTATATTCTCATTGGCGATATCGTATGTACCTTTACACACACCCACCCACCCACACAGACACACCCCCCATGGCCGGCCCTCTCATATCTATAATACCATCCCCCCGCCAGCCCATCCCGCCAGCCCATCAAACACATTGGCTGCATCGCCGCCCGCGCCCGCCCCCGCCCCCGCCGGCGCCGGCGGTTGTTGTGGCAGATGATGTCGTTGTTGGTCTTGCTGCTCTTGTGCTTGTTGTTGTTGTCCCGGCTGCCCCTGCTGCTGCCCCTGCTGCTGCTGCTGCATCCGTTGCCGATACCACAGCAGCACCACCAGCGACACCGTCACGCCGAATATGAGAAAGCTCTCCACCACGCCCCCCGCGTCGAGGTAGTCGTCCTCGCCGCCTATATCCATCGCATCGTCCATGTAATCCGAGTACAGGTCCTCCTCGTCATCGTACTGCCGGCCGTCCTCCTTCAGAAAGTTGGCCATCCATTCCGAGAGCGACCAATCCTGCTTTTCGCCTAATGGAGCTGTGTGTCAATTTGGATGGGTCCAACGGCCGGGGGGAGGGGGGGAACGGAAAGAAAA
>SRQA01001335.1:0-10915 GCA_018360365.1 Claviceps citrina
TTTCTTTTTTTTCCGCAAGTGTAGACCCAAGCATTGTCTCATGCATCTAATAACCTATGTACAGGTCATAAAGTCACCATCTCGAATTCATCGTGGTCGTGTAAATGAGGCCCGGATTCCCCTAGATGCGGACTTCCTTGGGAGTAAACTCGACTCGCTTGAACATGCCAACGTGGAGTATCCCCTCCTCCCACCATGAACCCATTTTCTGGTCGACGGCAAACCCCCATCTCTCCCATGCTCCGACTGCGTTCGCTTGGGCGTGAACACAGACAAGACCAGCCCACTTGGGTATGTCGGTCTCGGTCGACGCACCCACCCGCTCAAGGCCTCTTTCGGTTATGCTGGGGTCAAAAAAGGACGGGTTGGATCTGAGCCACGAGAGCACGGTCTGCACCAAGAGCCGTGACAGGCCGTTGCCTCGATACTCCTTCAGCACTGCCAGTCGTCCCATTTTGACGTATGGTTCCCTCCCGTCGTGGAACGTTGTCTTGCGGTCCACGCCCATGACGGCAGCCATGGACGTGATGTCAGGTAAAGCACCAGTCTCTTGGTCATCCGACACCAACTTGCCATTCCAGTATTCGGCCCCGGGCTTTGGATGCGGGCTGTGGGGGAATGGTATGAGACGAATGGTTCCAATGGGTGTGGTCCGTGTAGAGCTCTTCCGAGGCTGTATGACGTTGCCTTCGATGTCGCGGACCTCCACCTCCTCGGTCTTGTTCACACTGGCATAGACTACCCAATGACATGAGCGGGCGTCGTCTTCATCGACCTCGTTTTCCAGGGGAACCTGTTGTTCCTTGACGAAGACTTGTTCCCGCACCTCCATGGCGTCAAGGAAGACCTTCGGGACTGACGATGGCTGCTCATCATGGGGCTTTCCTCGCTTGAATCCTTCGAGCTTGCTAGGTTCAAGGCGGGATATGAACGGTGTGCCCATGCTCGTACGGTGGTGGAACGAAGAGACAAAAACGAGGTGCGTTGTTCTGACTTGCTTTAGGCTAAACGTGTTGCTGGGAGGAGCAGGCGAGAGGCCAGAACCGGAGAGTGAACGAACTCGAACAGAGAAGAAGGGGTCATCGGCATGCGAGCATGACAAGACGTTCCGATTCTCTGGCGTAATTCGATGCCTGATGACAGGAATAATAGGGGGACGGGGTGTGTTGAACGCACAAGGCCCAGATGCCGGGCTGTGAACTTGGTGACGCTGGCGATGGTCCGTTGTTGACCGTGATGACGAAAATCGGCTGCACGGCTTGATGAGCAAAAAGCCGCCAAGCCAAACCGTTGGCGGAAGGATGAGGTCACTCCGCCTAAGCGAAACAAAGAGGCCAAGAAAGAAAGACACAGAATACAACCGTGAAGGTGAAGCAGCTGTGCTTACCGCCTCCAACAGCCGCAGGGCGAAATCATGACTTGTTTCACGCGGTGCGACTGCAGGGTAGCAGCTTCCCCCCCCGCGGCAATGGCTGCACAGCTGGCAGGCTCGCAGGCTGGCAGCTGCCGGCACGCAGCGTAGCATCAAGAAGATCCCTGTGGCTGCCCGTGGGGCCCCACCAAGGCATCCACCAAACGAACTGCCTGGCGGGCCGTGCACTTGGCCGCGAGCACTTGCACCGTGAACCCGTGACGGGAGGGAGGCATTGACTGCTCCGCCAAGCAAGCAGAGTCGTACTGTTATTTTTTGAATTTTATATTTGATTCCTCGGGTTCCCCTGGCCGTGATGAGCATGTGCACCCGTCCATTCAAGTGCCATGGGAGGACCCGGCAGTCTGGGTGCGTGTGCGCCGGCCCACCACGACTTCGTATCACGGTTGCCATGGTTGCCGCGGTTGCCGCGGTTGCCACGGCTGTGGCCTCTGCGCGCCGGCACGGCATCGGAATGTACGTACAGCAGTGTGTGTACGCGGAAGCAGATGAATCAATCACGGCCTGCCTTCGTAGAAGTCCGAAAACAATCAACTGGCTGGCTGCTTGTGCATGTGCATGTCCCCCGACTCCCGAGTGGCCGACAAAGGGTCAAAGGCGTGCCGGCGCGGGCAAATCGATAAAGAAAACAAACCCTGCTAGCCGCCATTCGTCTTCAGGGGTGTTCTGCTGGGTTTTGCTTGCCCAGGGGGGCCAAGGGCCAAGGCCCAAGGGCCGATGCCCACCCGGGGCCCACGAACAAGTTCCAGGAACAAGCCCGTCCACATCAATTGACAATCAATGCCCGGTCGCACGCAGCTGAGCCGTCGTGCACTCGTCGAAGCTTTTCGCGGCCTGCTCCTGAGCCTGCGAGCCTCTGACAGCCTCCCATCCAGTCAGCCAGCCAGCTCAGCGCGCACGAGAGCGCTGACGCCCCCCCGTCTTCAATGCCCTGGCAACCGCTCCCTCGCATTGCCTTTGCTGTTGCGACGTACCCCTTTGCCGCCGAAAGCCCGGCCGACCTGCCGCTCGAGATTGGCGATGAGCTCTACATCATCGAGGAGACGCCAGATGGAAACTGGCTGCGAGGCTACCTGGTTGCTCCGCCGAGCCTGCTCGCCGGCCTGACCTCAGTCAAGGGCCAGACGCTCGAGGCTCGTGTGTTTAGCGGCATTTTTCCCCGCAGCTGTGTCGAGGTGCGGGAGATGCTTGGAGAGTCGGATGAGCGAGACATGGACAGCGAGGCCCAAGTCGAAGACGAAGACGAAGACGAGAACGAAGACGAAAACCAGACTGTTACTCACGACAACATACTGGCGGCAGGCTCACAATTGGCTGGCCATGCCGCACAGAATGGCACCTCCGACAGCAGGACCACAAAGGCAAAGCCGCTGCTCAAGGCGGACAGCATCAGAAAGAGACGCAGGCCGCTGTCGGAATTGCCCAACGGAACCACTGCTGGCAACCTGTCCGTTCCGATAAGACGAGACCCAAACGCGCCAAGACCGGCCGCGCCAGTGCCGCTGTTGAAGATTGGCGACGAGACACCGACGTCTTCCTCTGAGCCATTGATTGACGAGATTGCTTCGTGCTTGAGGGAGTGGCACTCCAAGAACCTTCACGAACTATTGCTATCCAGAAAATATGCGGACCTCGACAAGCTTTCGAAGCTCATCACCAGCCTCAACCTCAGTCGACAACATTTTCTGTACAATGTCCTCACGGCTCACGAATACGAAGCGCTACGCGAAAAGACAGTGTGGGATCTGGTACGAGTCAACAAGCTCTGCGGGGGAGAAATCATTGTGCGAGATCCAGAAGCGAGAGGCAGGATCCTGGTTGGCAACGATTCAGTCGTGGAGGTGACTCGGCTGCAGTCGATCATGACTCTGCTCGACGAGCCGCCCCAACCGTCCGTGGAATCCACCAGCCTTCACCACCTGCTTCTTGATGTCAAGGGCTTTGCTGGCTCATCATCTGAGGCAACTGTATTGGTCCTCTTCCTTGTTACGAAACCCCAAAACGACAAGCTGTCCATCTTGTCAGAAGCCTTCACGGTCGACATACCCGCGGGCGGCTCCATTGGAGGCCTTGCGCAGGGCCCCGCATCTCGGACGCTCTTCATTGACCTGTCTGCCCAGGATATTGGAGATTCACCGTCGGCGGAAACTGAGTTGTATCTCGTTGCCAAGGTCCTGGCCTCTCAGCAAGTCTTGGCTGTCAAACCGGCGTCGAGGTCCGGAACCACAAACGACGGTACCTTGTCCCGAGAAAGCTCAAAGGCGACCGCCTCGGCGGGATCCAAGTCCACGAGACGCAGCTTGATGTGGGGGAGCAAGTCTGGACGCTCGGCTTTCTCTCGAAGCCCTGTTTTGCCCAGAATGGGAATGGAACCTGTGTCCGAACAGCTTGGGCACCAGCAACCAGTCATCACCGCAGATAGCCACGGCGCCCCAGGCACGGCCAGCTCAATGGTTGGCAGCTCCGCACAAGACTCGGCCCACGTGGTACAACGAACTGTGGGCGTCGGCATCCTCAAGCTGAACCCCATCATGAAACAGAACGACGAGGTGGAACAGGTCCTTGCAATTTGGTCGCCTACTGCCAATCGCGCGTCGACGGAGACAGAGTCTTCTTCCGAAGGGCTCGAATCCTTGATTCGTGAGCTCATGGATAACGTCAATGGACGATACGAGAAATCTCGTCGAGGCGAGCGACTTCAGGTCTCTCTACAGGCCTTCAGCCACCCCGACGCGGCTGCCTTGATCAAGGCCACACCGACGCTCCTGTCCGGAGTCACGCAGACTAACAAGATGGGCTTCTCCGGCGCCCCGACAAAACCGAGATCGGACATCTACCTGACGCTCAACAGTGCTTCTCTAGCGCGCCAGAATCTGCTCTCGCGCTGTGGTGGGAGTGCCACCAGCATGCCTTCAGGGATCCAGGGCATGAACTTTCAGGTCACGCTCGAGGTCCGAGATGCTGCGGGTAAGCGGCTTGAGAATTGCATCTACGAGGGCTCCAACACGGCGCCCGTGACGACTTTCAAGTCGTATACTACAGAGCGCGGAGATGCGTGGAATCAGACGCTGCGGCTTTCGCTATCACCAAGCGACGTGTCCACAGCCCATGTTGCCATGTTCCTGTGTGACGTGCCCGGGCCCCCCTTTGCCGTAGCCCATATGCCGCTCTGGGACAGGGACGCCTTCATAGGAGACGGACGCCACGGTCTTCTTCTCTATAAGGTGGACGAGAACACCTCTACGGCCCTGCCTGGCCCTTCCGGCAGAGGCGGATATCTGTCGGTGCCCTGGGCTCCCCGAGGCAGAGCCGAGCACTCGGAGAATGTGACGGGTCCATTGGCGATGCTCTTTGCCAGCACTTTTCTCTGCAGCACACGCTTTTCGCAGGACAGGATCATCTTGGGTCTGCTGAAGTGGAAGGACTTGCCCGAGGAAGAGGTTCCCGCAGTACTGAGACAGCTTGTGTTTGTGCCCGAAATCGAAGTCGTCAAGCTGTTGAGTGATGTGCTGGATGGGCTGTTTGGTGTTCTCGTTGAGTACTCGGGGAAGAAGGAGCTGGAGGATCTTGTATTCACAGCCTTGGTCAGAGTGCTGGGAATCGTGCATGATCGGCGCTTCAATCTTGGGCCTCTGGTTGACCAGTATGCAGAAACCCAGTTCAGTTATCCATTCTCCACTTCCGGCCTTGTCCGGTCATTCACGCGGCTTCTCGAGAACCCTACCGAGCCCGAGACGTCCCGAAACCTACGATCCACGTTCAAGGTGGTCAGGCATATTCTGAAGTTCATCACACAGGCACGAAAACAGCAAAAGGCCAAGGAGGCTGGCATCGGCATCACGTCGTCTCCGCAGACCTTCACCCGACAGCTACGTTGCATCTTCAAAGCTCTGGACGGCATGATGAGAAACACGGCGGCGCTGCTGGTTGGCAGCCAGACCCTGGCCGTTCAGCACTTTCACACGTGGCTGCCCGAGCTAGCTGGCCTGCTGGACACGGAGGAGATCCTGCACATTGCCATTGATTTCATGGACTCTTGCACCCAGGTCAAGGGCAAGCTGATCCTGTACAAGCTGGTTCTCATCATCAACTACTCCAAGCTAGACCTGTTTGCGCACCCGGACCAGAAGGCGGCCTTGAGTGCCAACACGGTCCGTTGGATCTCGCCGCATTGGGGCCATACCGAAGAGGTGACGGATCAATGGCGCGAGCAGGTCCGCCTCTGCTGCTCTGTGCTCGCTAGCCAAGTAGACCACCTGGGGGCAGAGATTCCGGACCATATCCCAAAGATCATTGATTCCTATCTATCGCTGCTGGGCAAGCCGCCGAAGCCACGAAGCCGCCTCTCACTCCTCTTCCCGTCGTCATATCCATTCCCCACCAAGGCCGTCTCCGACAATCTTACATTTGACGAAGGATTGGCCGAGCTGTCGGCCATTTTGTCGGCCCTCTCCAACTCCGCGGCCGGAATGCAGCTTGAACTGGCTGCCGAGGACGATTTGGCAACCATTTTGGCCAACTTGCTGCGGGTGCACATGAGTGTCCTCTCGGGCGAGGCTTTCCCCACCGGGTGGCTCAGTGTACATATTTACCATCACAAGTCCACGATGCGTACCCTTCAGGATGTGGCGAGCCTCATGCTGGACTCTTTCCTGCCCGACCCTGACGAGGCGGAAAGCTTCAACATGGAGCTGTGGAAACTCTTCTTCACGACCCTCCTCAAGCTCGTGGGAAGCACCTCCTTGGCTCTCGAGACATTTCCCGAACAGAAGCGCAGGGCTGTCTGGAAGATTGCCGGCGATGTGAGAGAGGACGGCGCCGAGCTGCTGCGCACGACGTGGGGGGCCATCGGATGGGAGACGACGGCCGAGGAGTGTAGTCGCTACGGTCTGGCCAAGATTGGAGGATACCAGGTTCAGTATGTTCCGACCCTCGTGGGGCCCATTGTCGAGTTATGCTTGAGCGTCCATCAAGGGCTGAGGAGGACGGCGGTTGAGGTTTTGCAAACCATGATTGTGAGCGAGTGGACGCTCAGCGGCGACTTGACGGTGATACAGACGGAAATGATTGACAGCCTGGATCAGTTCTTCAAGTCCAAGCCACTTACGGAGAGCATACTGCAAAAGCTGTTTATTGGTGAGCTCCTGGAGCGCTTCGAGCCATTATATCATGTCCCAGACAACCAGCTCCATGCTGCCGTCCGGGAATTGGTTGGCACATTGGACGAGTTCCTGGACCTGCTTGTTGCCGTACACGGCGGCGATGGAAACGGTGAAGCAACGCACATCATCAATCGGCTGCGATTGATGGAGTTCCTCCGGGACATGCAGAAGGAGGAAATCTTTGTCCGCTACGTCCATCAGCTTGCCACCCTCCAGGCCGAGTCGAGAAATCATGCCGAGGCCGGTCTCGCCCTGCGGCTGCATGCGGACCTGTATGACTGGGACCCCACGCGACAGGTCAAGCCTCTGGCCGAGCCCGAGTTTCCGGCACAGTCGCAGTTTGAACGCAAAGAGAAGATCTACTTTGACATGATCAAGCAGTTCGAAGAGGGCGAGTCGTGGAGCAACGCTCTGACAGCATACAGGGAATTGCAAGCCCAGTACGAAGGCAACGTCTTTGACTTTGCCAAACTGGCCAGAACCGAACGTGCCATTGCGAGAATCTACGAAACCATCTCCAAGAGCGAGAAGCTGATTCCCCGGTACTTCAAGGTTGTGTACAAGGGGCTCGGCTTCCCCGTAGGTGTTCGGGACAAGGGGTTTATATATGAAGGGGCACCCACGGAGCGAGCCGCAGCCTTTACGGATCGCATCCAGGAGCAATATCCTTCAGCGCAAATCGTCACCTCGGAGACCATCGACGAGATGGAGGGACAGTTCCTGATTGTCTCGTCCGTCACGCCCCATCGCGACTTGTCGCATCAGGTATACCAGCGGGCACGCGTGCCGCAGGTCGTTCGTGACTTCCTGGTGTCTTCCCATCCGCAGGTATTCTCCTTCACGACCAAGCGCAGCACATCCGGGCCCGTGGCCGGGCACTATGCGGAAAAGGCAGTGTTCACCACGGCCGAGCCGTTCCCGACAATCATGCGGCGGAGCGAGATCATTGACACGCAAGAGATACGGTTTGACGCGCATGAGACGGCGCTGGAGCGCATCGTGCGCAAGACGCAGGAGATGGCGGCTCTGGAGCGCCGCCTCGCTGATGGCGAAGATGGGGTGTCGCAGCTCCTCTTGGATGCCGTGTCCGTGTCGGTGAACCCGCTGTCCGACCAGAGCATCATGTGCTACCGAAAGCTGCTTCCCCAGCCCGAAGACGAGGACGCAGCCGAAGCCGAAGCCGAAGCCGAAGCCGAAGCCGAAGCCGAAGCCGACGACGACGAGGACGTGGAGCTGGAGCCTCGGGACATGGCCATCAAGATGGCGCTTGTGGACCATGCCATGATGCTTAAGCGAGTGTTGGCCTTGTTTGCGCGCAGCAATCATCCCATGCTTGTCCGGAAACAAGATGAGCTTCAAAAATGTAAGTAGCCCCTTTGTCCTACCGCCATTCATTTTACTCATTGGTCTTTTGTAGATTTCGAGTTGGCATACGAGCCCGAAATCGCCTTATTTGCACCACCGGTCCCGATACCACGCGAGACGACGTCGACGCCATCCACCGCCTTGCGCGGCTCCTTTCCGCCGCACGACGGCAGTCCCATGCAACGATCCAACAACATGGCCCTGCCCATGAACGGATCGGGCAAAACAGACGACACGTCCCTGGTCCGACAAGTGTCGCTCAAGCAGCGCAGCGCAAGGCTGAGCTTCCTCCCCGGCCGACGACAGCCCGAGACGGGGCCACCGGCCGAGGCGGCCGAAAACCTCAACGGCGGCAGCCCGAGATCCAGCGTATCGCACAGCCATAACCCCGGCCAAGGCCACAGCCGCAGCCACAGCCGCAGCCACAGCCGCAGCTCCGGAAAAGGAAAAGCTCGGCGGCAGAGCCTCTTCCGGTCGCAGTCCATGGACGACGGACTGCAAGCTCATGCAGCGGTTTCGGGGGCGAAGAACGCGCCGGCGGCGAGAAGGGGCAGCTCGGCCAGCAAATCCAGCATGGACAGAAGCGTCAGCCTTGAGGAACGGGCTCCGGCGCGGGATGCTGTCGCACCGGTCAAGAGAGCGGGAAGTATGAGGAAGAGGCTGAGCCTGCTCAAGATGGGCATGAAGGGTACTAAACGGGGGGATTTGATGGGTAGTGTGGACGAAGAGTAACGTCCTCTTTCTCCCCCCAACCTCCCCCTTCCTGCCCCCTCTTTTTTTTTTTTATGTCTTTCTCTCACTTTTTTTTTTTTGTGTTCATGGTATGGGGGTCTTCTTTTTTACCCAAGGTTAGAAAAAAAAAAGAATCCTGTTTTTTTTTTGTGCTATAGATTTCCCATGTTTCTTTTATTGTACAGAAAGGGGTGGTGGAAGAGGATGGGGGGGGGGTCGGGGGGTCGCTGGCTGTTGGACCATCATGGCCGGAATAAAGGGAATGTGTACGAAAGAGAATGGCGAGAGG
This sequence comes from Claviceps citrina, assembly GCA_018360365.1. NCBI lineage: Eukaryota > Fungi > Ascomycota > Sordariomycetes > Hypocreales > Clavicipitaceae > Claviceps > Claviceps citrina. The sequence continues at coordinate 8,981 of SRQA01001335.1, forward strand.
GATGATTTGGATTGGCGGAACGGAAAATGCCCGGGACTGATACCACTGTTTTTACATATTTTGCTTTATCATCTGTGCGTTTTTTTTTTTGTACCTGACGTTTAGCTGTCTGCATTCTCTTGATTTAGTGTTTTTATACTGGACAATACGCGTCTTTTTTTTTTCGGCCTTACCTATTCTATTGTCTGTGGGGGGTTTGTGTTCTTGTCCTGGGTTGTTTGTTCTTGCGGGTGTTTCTGGATACGCCTGCTATTTATAGCACACACATTAGCGGTGGTGTTTGTGGTGGTTTTTGCGCTTCTTTTTCTTCGTCTTCGTCTTCGTCTTGTTCTTTCTTCTTCTTCTTCTTCTTAATACAGGCGATTTTTTTTTTTTCCCTGCAACTTTGTGTGGACGTCATGCGGTGGGTGTGGTATCATGTGCTGTGCTCGTGGGATCGTGCTATTCTCTCGCGCTTTCTTCGCCCGCTGTTGTTCGTTGGATGTTTTTCTTATGGGGAAACGTGGAAATAGATGGGTGAGGAGATTTTGTGTTTTCCGGGTCTTGTGCAGATGCTGCTGTTGCACACATTAAGCACTGGATTGTGATGCGCACATTTACTTTTTTGGTGCGACATCTTCATGTGTGGAAGTTGGCCACGTATGGGCTTTGCCCTCAATTTCCTCCCTTCCTTTTCTTTCCTTTGTTCCTTCTCCCTTACCCCCCCCCCCCCCTTTTTTTTTTTTTTTTTTTTTTTTTTTTTTGGGAAACTGCTTGTAGGATTACCTTTTGTGAAGAAACGCGGGCTAAGCGTTTGAGGGCGTGTGCTATGTGCTGGGGGGAGGCAGAGGCAAAGCAGGCGAGGAGATGGGGCGCAGTGTCCGGTTTCTTGGCTATGGGACGACTAAATCAGGTCGATGACGGTCTAGCTGGGTGGGGTTTGATGTTGCAGGTGGCGAGGAGGCTCGAGCAATTGGGCCTGTGACGTTGAAAGTTACTCTATGGTGGTGCAGTCGCGGACGAGGGATGAGTTGGCATGATTAGCAACGCTTCAGCCATTAGATGATGTTACGTTGAGCCGGCGAGCGGGAAAATACATAGAGCAGATGAGAGAAATTGGATGGCGAAAAAGGACTGGACGACATCTAATGTTTTGTTATTTTTTTTTTGGGTACAGCTTAGGATAAATGAATGTGGACATGAAAACAAGATATCAATACATTGAGGTGTCGTGTTTCACCTCCATCGCCAACACGCCCTGTACAATAAGCATCAAAAAAGGTTACGAGGCAAAGAAAGAAAACAAGACAGAGAATTTCAAAGGAGAGAGACAAGGATATCCGTTGTTAAAGAAAAGAGTGTGTGTGTTTCATGATCGAATTTGCAACACCATCTGCGCCACCCAAGTCAGTCATGGTGCTTGCAGAGCTGCCGTTCAGAGGCATGTATTTTATGTGGGGAAAGAAGAAGGGAAGAAAAGAACATACCGTTGTGGTCAGAGCAATAGAAAAGAGCAAAAAAAAAAAAAAGGCGTGTACGAAAAACAGAAACCGTTACCGGCCACTTCACTGGCCGCCCGTGGTATCCTTGACAGCCTTGCTGCCGTCACCGGGGAGCGACATGGCCGACTTGCCGAGATTGCTCACGGCCGAAAGGGGGTTGCCGCCAGAGAGGGCGTCGCCGGGAATGTTGAGGAAGGCATCGCCCAGCTTGAAGGCCTCGGCCGTGATGTCCTGACCGCCGCCGGCAAGGCCGTTGCCCTTGACCATGTCGCCCAGCGGTCCGGCCAGGCCGCCAAAGTTGGTCTCGCGCTTGGCGGGGAGGCTCTCGGCCGGGGCGGCGCTGACGAGGCAGGCCGAGGTGATGAGCGCGGAGACGATGCCGGTGAACTTCATTGTGGAGGATGAATTGAAAGTTTGTAGAAAGAAAATGGGTTTTTTTTTTTTTTTTTTTTTT
>SRQA01001336.1:0-10900 GCA_018360365.1 Claviceps citrina
AAAAGGGGGGGGGGGGGGGTCGCAGAAAATAAAGGAAAAAGGAAAGAAAAAGATGTGACTAACATGCAATTTCCCGCCCTTCAAAAGAAAACTCGATTGGCGAATCATTCCGCCCTTTTGGCTGCTCTACTTCCTGTGCTCCGCCATCCGCTCCAACATTGGCATCGCCCAGACAATGAATACCTCGGAGAAGCACGACCTGATGACGGTGCTGCACCTGACGGCCAAGGACACGTCGACGGCCCTGGCCCTCTTCTACGTCTCGTACGTCCTCTTCGACTTCCCGTCCAACCTGGTCATGAGCAGGCTGAGCCCGCGGGCGTGGATGGCGCGCATCGTCTTCGCCACCAGCGTCGTGGGAGCTTGCTTCGCCGCCGTGCAGAGCGCCGCGGGCCTGAAGCTGCTGCGCTTCCTGCTGGGCATGGTCATTGCGGGCATGTGGCCGGGCATGGCCTTCTACCTGACGCTGTTCTACCCTCCCTCGCGGACGGGCAAGCGGATCGGCATGTACTTTACCGCGTCGCAGGTCTCGGCCGCCGTGGTTGGCCTCGTGTCCGCCGGATTCCAGCTGATGGACGGGGCGGGCGGCCTCGAGGGCTTCCGCTGGATGTTCCTCGTGTACGGGCTGGTGGGCGTCGTGCTCAGCATCGCCCTGCTCTGGTGGCTCCCCGACCGGCCGTTGGCTCCGGGAGAAGAGCGACGGCGGCCCCGGTGGCTGGACTGGATGCCCAGCACGCGCGAGGCTCTCACCGGAGAGGACGCCGTCGTGCACTACCACCTTCTGCGACGCGTGTACCACTCTCGGCCGTGGACCCTGGCGGATCTGGGCCTCGTGCTCCGGGACTGGCGCCTGTGGCCGCTGACGCTCATGTACTTTGGCGTCGTGGGCGTCGGCATCGGCACCCAGCTCTACGGGTCCGTCATCATTGCCGCGATCCAGCCCCAGGCCAAGGCCGTGACCGTCAGCCTGCTCTTCGCCCCCATCTGGATCATGGACCTCATCGCCATTGTGGTCGTGACGCCCCTGTCGGACCGCTTCCACAGCCTGCGCGCCGTCTTCTTCGCCGGGGCCGTGTGCGTCCAGATCGCGGGCCTCCTCATCACCACCTTTGCCCTCGACAACGGCTGGGCCCGCTACGGCGGCCTCCTCATGGTGGGCTTCGGCCTCGGCCCAACCGTGCCCATCTGCATGGCCTGGACCTCGGAGATCTTCCAGCGTCGCCACGGCGAGGTCGGCGTCGCGGCCGCCACGGCGCTGGTGTCCGGCCTGGGCAACCTGGGCAGCATCACCACCACCTACGCCCTCTACACCGGCTGGCCGGACGATGCCCGGAAGGGACCGCACCAGTTCCGCAGGAGCAACCTGGCCATGATCGGCATCCTGTGCCTGAGCATCCTCAGCGCCCTCGTCATGATGCTGCTGCTGCGCGTGCTGGGCAACCCACCCAGCGCGAAGCTGCACGATGAGTCACCTGCCGGGTTTGAGGACGGCGCCGCGAGGCGGGAGACGCGGCAGCGGGGATTGGGACGGCTGCCTGCGTGGGCGGGATTCCGTGGCTCCTAGTGCGCCGCGCGCGCGTTGGTTGGGGACTCTTTTCCCACAAAGAACAGTCTTCTGCCCCAAACACGGGAGAAGATGTTCACCCGACATGACCCCTATTTGCCACGGCTTACTGCTGCTCATCGGCCTCTCACTTGCGCTTTTGCTTGATGATTTTTTGTATTTCAGTTTATGATACCCCCATCAGTTGTTTTCAACATGCCGTCTGACGAGTTGGTGTCTTTTTTCTCTCTTTTTTTTGCATCTCGACGGCGACAGTGCTTCTACGCCATTGCCGGGACGGCTTGTTTGAAACCCGAGTTTTTTTTTTCTCAACGACAATGCTGGTGCGCTATCGTTGGGGGACCTCATGGGCGTGGTCTTTTTTTTCTAGTCTCTCCCGTTTTCTTTTCTCATTTTGGATTTTCTATGAAAGATGGGGACCCCAGGAAGGTTGGGGGGGCGGCGTCTAGATTAGATCGGTTGATGTTGGTGCTTGTGCGCGCGGGCGTGGGCGCGGGCGTTTGTCCACGTCGTGATGCGGCTTAATGTACATGTACATGTGCCCGTCTTGTAAGCACGAAGTGAGCAGAAAACTTACAAGTGATGACATTCCATCATGCCCATCTGCCGAGGTAGTTGACGGGTCCCCCCCCTCCTTTGGATGACACGGGCGGCTGGGCACTGGTGATGTTGGAACTGCGGGCCTGCAAATCTCAGTCACGCCGCATTTCATGTGGTAGGGGTGACATTCTCGAGCCTATTGTGTGTCACAGTCTGTTTGATTGGAGAAGGAGACGTGTTGCTGCCTCTTACGCGCGGCACGATTGCCTGACCGGGTACTGCCTGACGTGGGCCTGGATGGGATGACACGGGCACGGAGGGAACAAAAGAGTCTGACGCCGATAGGGGAGGAAACTCCCCTGCTACGAGATTATTGCCTGACCGCCAAGGTCACGAGTCACGAGTCACCAGTCGCCAGCTGCTCGTGTTTGGTCGACGATGCGTTCCTGATTTCCAGCACGCCCGCCTCGCATTACTGTGAACGTTTTTTGGGCCGGTTGGATGCAGAGACCCAAACATACCAAAGTCATGCCACCACGGACTGGTCGTTTCATGCAAATCACACAAAAGCAGCAGGCCGTCCCCCCCTCCTAAAACGGATCGGGCACAAAGATCCAACAGGAGAAACAACGACAACGTGGACGCGGTAGGTCTGCCCACGTCCTCCGCATTTTGAAGCCTCACCATGGATGCCAACTTGACTGACGCCAACAAGACACAAGAAGTGGTGGTGGTCCGCGCGGGATGTACCATGGACAGTTATTGCAGCTCCGAGCTGGAGGAAGCTCGAGACCAACATCAATGCCGTGCCTTTCGACGTTGGATGCCCAGTTATGGCCACCGGCGGCAGACATCACAGTAGTATTAGGCATACTCCAACGCTTCGTAAGACCAAGGCTAGGTTCCTTTTTTTTTTTTTTTTTTTTCCTTTTGCCACTTTAATGTCGCGTCGCGCGTCGCGCCGCTGCCTTGTAGGGGAGGAGGCAACGGGAGAGGCTGGGACGGTTGATTGGCTGCGGTCAAGCGGACGAATGACGAATGGGCTCGAGCTGATGGATGCGATGACGACGGCACAGCCTTGCCTCCCGAGGTTGCATGGATCGAAAACGTCAGCCTTGGCTGAGTCGTCGACTGATGAGTCAGAGGCCGCTGAGGATTTTTTCTTCACGGGTGGTGGGGAGGAGCGTGAAGGCGGACGAACGGCTAGACAAAGTCGTTGAGTTTCCTTGCACAAGGAGTGCTTCCGGGGTTGCTGGCTGGCGTCTCAGTTGCCTGATCTGGTCGGGACGGCCATAAATATAAATAAAAAGAGCGCCGACTGTCCTCCCCTCGAGATGGCCATCGCATGCCTCTGCAGCACAGGAACCTCGTTGTTGTTGGCGTTGCTGTTGTAGATGCGCTCGGCTCCAGGCAGCCAACGCGGTCGAGAGACCCACCCGGCCATCCCACGTGACCTCGCAACCGGCCAATTCCACACGCTGGCTGCGCTCTGGTTCTCCGCCGAGGCGGACATGGACGGCTTGACTTCTTCATACCAGATTTTTCAGGCCAGCCTTCCACCAGTGCCACCACCACCGCTGCCGACGCCGACGCCGACGCCGACCGACGCAGCCTGCGCCTGCTCGCCGCGTTGTCGAGAGATACACGACCTGCTTCTGCACCACCAGACCCCGGTGAGGCCGACGCCTACGCCGACGCCCGCCGCGACACGGTTGCGCGTCCCTCGCGCCTTCGCTGCTGCTGCTGCTGCCGACGACGACAGCAACACACGCCTCGCGCGCCCGGCGCCTCTGCTTCCCGGCCCACGCGGTCGCCTCCTTCCGCCTCCCCTGCGACGGACGGTGTTGTCGCGCCACCTCAGAGCGACGTCACCGGCAGCGTATCGGGGCGCAGTCGCCGTCATGAGCGTCGCCTACGAGCCCAGGTCCTTTCTGCACGAGGGCGCCTACCCGCCGCTTGGCGAGGAGCACGACCACGACCACGATCACAACCACAACCACGGCCACGACCATGGCGCCGAACAGAGGTACACGGACTCGGACGTGGCCGAGCACCTCGGTCACTACACGGCCGACACGTCTCTCCTGGACGACGACCACATGGTGGGCGACGATCGGATGGGGCACGACGACGGGGGGGGGATCATGGGCGACGACGAATGCGCCGCCGCCCAGGCTGCTGCCGCGACGCCGCTGGACTTGGGAGGAGCCAAGTTCCCGTCGCCGATGCCGATGCCGGAGCCCATGCATCCGTCGTCGATAGCTGAGCCCGAGCTCATGACGGAGAGCAAGGAGCCTTCGCCTGGCATGGGGTCATCTCCGTCCCTGCGGGTCAAATGCATCGTCAAGCCCGATCGTGATGTCGTCAAGCAGGCAGATGGAAAGTTTCACTGTCCGTTGCATGATTGCAAGGAGGACTTGCGCGCGTTCTCGAGGAAATGCGAATGGAAGTACGTTTTAGGTTGTCGCATGACTTTAACTACCCCCCTCCCCCCTTCTTCATTTTCATCTTCATTTTCTTTTTCGCTTCACTTTGAAGAGAGACGAGACACCCGACTCACAATGCACCCGAAGCAAGCACATGGACAAACACGAGCGGCCGTACCGGTGTCCAGCAGCTGGATGTGAAAACCTGCCGGGCTTCACCTACTCGGGCGGTCTGCTGAGACATGAACGCGAGGTGCATGGCAAGCACGGCGGACCAAAGAACACGGTCAACTGCCCGCATCCGAACTGCAAACGACACACCGGAAAGGGCTTTTCGAGGCAGGAAAACCTGAATGAACATTTGCGCAGAGTGCACACCAACGGGGATGGCGAAGCGACGCCACCGCCACCGCCTCTGCGCTCTTCCGCCTCCGTTGCTTCTGCTTCTGCTTCTGCTTCTGCTTCTGCGTCTGCTTCTGCTTCTGCTGCCGCCGCTGCTGCCGCTGCCGCTGCCTCAGCCGCCACCGCCGCCGTCACCGACTGGGTCACGTCTCCGGACGACAACGAACGCGAAAAGCCGGGCGCGAAGCGCAAGCGCCGATCGAGCGGTCAGAGCGACGGCATCGCGGAGCTCCGAGACGAGATCAAGCGGGTCCGGGAGGAGAATGTCAAGCTCAAGTCGGAGATCGAACAGCAGTCGCGGCATTCGCTGGCCATGATGGCGCAGATTGCCGAGCTGCAGGACGCGCTGCGGGAGGGGCTCGGACAGAACGGCCTGGGCGCGCCTACTGCACAGATGATTTAGTAATCGTGGTGCATGGTACTGGCAAGCACCAGCAACCGGGGGCGGACATTGTTCGACTGCGACGAGGGCAGCGTCGTTTGAGACTGCGAGCGATCGAGCGAGTCTGCTACCAGGACGGGGCAGCTGAAGCCGCGACCACGGGGACACGGGCATGACGAGAAGACATGGGTGTCATGTATCGCCACCGCCATACTTTGACCACAGTACGGGCTCGCGGCACCTCAGGCTGGCGTTGAGGCATGTCAAGAAGCCGCCTGGTGGTGGCGAGGACTGCAGCAAGGAATGCCACCACAAGAACTGGCAAGAAGAAGAAGAAGAATAGAGGAAGGAAAACACTATCCATGGTGGACAAGCAACGACACGATAGGACGAAAGGCTCACGATACGATGAAAAAAAAAAAAAAAAAAAAAAAAAAAAAAAAAAAAAACAATCCCAAATCCCCCCTCACACGAACCAAGAAACGCAGCGAAACGACCCAACCCTCCACTCTCACCAAAGCCCGTTTTCCTATCTGTCATTTGGCTACATTTCCATGCGTATCTCCACTTTTTGCTTGATTTGAGAAGAGACTTTGCCCACGGAGCGATCCCCCTCAGCAGGACCAATTTTTCTTTTCCTCTAGTTTTGTTTTTTGTTTGGGTTGGTTGAGCTATTCCCTGTATTCCTAGCTTGTTTCTTTCTTTTTTTTGCTTCCCCTCGATTTGCAGATGCAGAAGATGCAGCAGCAGCAGCAGCAGCACGGCTAGGCGTTCGGGGATATTAACATTAGAGAGGAGAGATGTGACAGTTAGACATGGAGTAAAGGGGGCAGGACAGGACAGGGCAGGGAGGGCAGCATGGGATAAAAGGCAATTCGTCGCTAGGGAAGGGGGTGTTTTTGTCTTTTTTTGTCTCTTCTTTTCTTTTTTTTTCCCTTCTGGGTCGGGCGCGGTGGAAAATTCTGTAATTTGAATTTGAACAAGAAGCACTTGATGTCCGTTTGCGAAATCGCGAGGGCGCCCTTTTCCTTTTCTATCTCTCCTCTTTTTCTTTTTCTTTTTTCTTTTTCTTTTCTTGGTCTCCTTGTTTTCTTATCCGTCTTGTTCTTCCCTAGCCCAGCCAGGGATTTGATTTTCTTTCGTGTATCGCTGCGGCTGTGTGCTAGGTCCCTGGCTCCTTTTTCTTTTCTTTTCTTTTCTTCTAGGTACCAAGGTGTTCTACCCAAGGGTCTTCCAGATGGCATTGTGTCTTTGTGGTACATGCGTTGGCACTTGCTTTGTCGGGGACGACGATATATGGGGGGGGGGGGGGGGGGGGGGGGGGGGGGGCGAATGTAATGCACCATCCCCTCTTGCACGGGTGGCTGGAGCATGGATGGCTCGGCACGGATGTGTATGTGATGTGGATTTGTGGATGGGGATGATTCTGTACGTTCGATGAGTCCGCCTTTGTATAAATATATATATGTACAGTTCAAGGCGGGGAAGACATCTGAGGCTGCTTTGCTGCCCGCTCAGTGCGGAGGTACACCTTTTTTCTTCTTGGGTGCCCGATGGGTGTTGACCGAGAGAATTGAGCATTTTTTTTTTCAATTGTTATCCGCCGGTGCGCGGCAACTTGTGAGTAGGGACAGCCCTTTCTACTTTCGTAATCTGCATTTACATTCATTGGGGCACGGATCGTGTCGGTTTCCTTGTTGCAACGTGTGGTGTTGCTTGGAGCACGAGTCAGGGTCATTTTTCTTGTAAGTCATAATCGCTCTGGCTGTGCCATCCCAACGCAGGGTTGTGGAAAGGGGCAAAAAGAGGCTTCCCTAGATCATCATCATCATCATTCTTGTGCTCACCATTCTTGTGCAAGTCCTTCGCCGTCCAGACGTCTTCGTTTGCCCCCCCGGTCCAGGGACTCCAGGAGACGAGACGGCAAACGAACAAAAACCGTGCCCGCGGTCCCTCTTCGCCCATGTCACTGTTGCCGGCGCAGGTACCTGTGAGCGCGTGAGCCACAAACTCTCTCCTGGGTTGGTCCGCTGGCCCATCGTCAACAAACGGGACGGGCGGCTGATGGGCCCGGAGAGCAAACGAAGTATATGGCTGGGCAGGGGGCTCAGATTCACATCGTGTACCGGCGGCGTGACTGTTCATCGGGCACTGAAGATATGCCGAGTAGGTAGATAAAGACCTGTGTTTGCACAAACGCCTTTAAAAAAATCAAGATTCCTTTTTGAAAAGACAAAGAAGAGAGAAGAAGAGCGAGGTGAAGAGAGTATTTGCATCCTCAGCTCCCACCACGTCTTTCCGCAAAATCGACTTGCCAAAAAAAAAGGAAAAGAAAGAAAGAAAGGATTAGAAACTAGAGAAAGAAAAAGAAATAAAAAAAATGGGCATCGACGCTGGCTTCGACATGGTTCCACGCCTATCCGCGACAGGCTCGGACAGACTCAAGTGGAAAACGTTCCTCGTACACATCGAGGACGAGTACCTGGACGATCCGCTCGTAGAGCTGAAGCCAAACTACATCGTCTTCAAGGTCGGGGAGCACCCGGTGCTCCCCTTCGAGGGACACAAGTTTCTGCGCTTCAGCTCCAAGATCTCGCTGGATGATGGGGCGAAGGCGTATATTAACAATGTGGCTCGACTTGCCCGTCTCGTCTTTACTACTAAACCTATACTATAGCTATTTATCCTTTAGTGTTTTTAACTAAGGGGTATATTTTTATTTACTTTAAGGGCCTTTACTATAAAATAGCCTATATATCTCTTAACTTATTATACAGTTTTAACTATACTAATATATCCTATTATATTATATATAAACTTATAAGCATAGTAAAAGGGTGCTAGATAGGTAAATTTTTACTTATTATTTACTACTTATTTTCTAATATTTCTATAGGCTGCCTCTATAGTATACTAGTAGTATATTATTATTATAGGTAGGTTAGGGATATTAGAGTAAAAGATTAAGTAAGTTATAGCTTATTTAAAAGTATATAGTAATAGGTAATAGTCTTAATTCTTGCTTTCTTTTATTTAATTTAGTAATAATTATAAATATTATATATCTCTAGGTCTTTGCTATAAGCTTAGTAGTTATATATAGTAAATAACTTTATTATATAATATAAGTTTAATAAAAGCTTACTTATATAAATAAACCTTATTAGCCTAAGGTAACTTTATAGCTTTCTAGTTTTAATAAGGTAACCCTTTTTATTTATAATTATTTTAGTTATAAAAGGTTTTCTTTATTTTTTTTAATTTAAATATTATAAATAAATCTAAAAATTTCTGATACTTCTAATTTATATATACTCCTTATAATATTTATAATATTACTACTTTTTATTTATTATTAAATTCTAATTTCTCTTGTCGGAATCATCGCACACATTACAGGTTAACCTTAGCACCCTTAGCTTAGCCTACGGCTCTGCCTGGCTAAGCAAGGATACACGCAATATAATTAGCCGCACCACAAACCACTATGTAAATATAGGGGCACGTAGAGTTTAATACGTATAAAAGAAGGCATATAATAAACCCCTTAGATAGCTTCCTCTTAGAAAATATAACTAAATAAAACCCCCTTATATATATATACCTTTTACCTATAGTTATGCATAACCTATAGGTATTTTTTACCTATGCTTATCTAATACTAATTAGTAGTTATAGAACTATAAATTAGTAAAGATTATTATAGGAAAGCTAATTTTATTATTATAAGTTAGCCTAATTCTTTAGGTTTGCCTATAAGATAACTATCTTATACTAAGGTAATTTTATTATTATAAACTAGCTTATTTACTAAGTTTATTTATAAGATAGCTGCTTTATACTTAAGTAATTCTATTATTATAAGTTAGCTTAATCCTTTAAGCCTGCCTAAAAGATAGCTATTTTATACCCTTACTAACTACTATGCTTTTTTTTTTAGAAAAATAACTATAGAAAACCCTTTTATTTAATAATAAACTAATTAATTAATTAGTTAAGATAATAGACTCTAATAATAATAACTCTATAGTAGGAAGTATTCCTAACCTCCCCTAAGCTATAGAATGCTTTAAAGATATTATTAACCCTAATTAGCATGTTTAGAAAACTAATTACCTAATCCCTGCCCTTTGCTTAAAAAAGGAAATTGCTAGCAAAATTACTTAATTTATTTATAATATAAAAGTAGAAGATATCTATAGCGAGGCCCTCTAGCTAGAATTTATTAGCAAATTTAGCTAATAGTTAGAAAATACCTATAAGAAACTCCTAGCACCCCTTATAGGAGCCCTCTAAATCTTTCTAGAAAGAAGAGGTATTTACTTTATAAATAATAAAAGCCTAATTACCTAGAAACTTAAGATAATAGCCTTAGCCCCCTTAATACCTTAACCCCCTAAAGTAGAAAAAACTATAACCTTATAAACCTCTTAAACTACTTAATTATTAATAAAAGAAAGAGGTAAAAGCTACCTACCCTTTATAAAAATAACTTAAAGCTACCTTAACTCTTTTATATAAGAAACTATATAAAAAGTCTTACGCTCTCTTAGAAAAATCCCCTCCCTGCCCCCTATAATAGCTATAAGAGACTTTAAGTAAGAATACCTATAAGCTTTATAATTTACCCTAATACCCTCTAATCCCTTTAAAGCATTGCTTCTACCTTTAGAGATATAAAGACCCTCTAGAGGAATATATAAGAAGCCTATAAGATTAATTAATTTATTAGTAGTAATTATAAAGAAGATTATAAACCTCTATAAGGTCTACTTTAATAATAATAAGTATAGCAGAAACCTTTATAACTTCTTTTATAATAAATATAGTATATTCCTTGCCCTTTATAACTAACTTAATATCTATAAGGATGCTTTCTATAAGGCCTTCCTTATAATACTTAAGGGCAACGTAGCTATATATTATAAAGACTATATTTAAGGCTTAGGGATAACCTTTAATAAAATAGTATAATCTATTAGAGAACGCTTTAAAACCTAGAATATAAGCTAAGTTTACTAAACAAACCTTAGGACTATTACACTCTATAAGGTAATTGTTGGATTGAACAGGTCAATCAAAGTGACATCTAGTCACAGGTATTGCGTACGCAACAAGGGGTACTAGTTAGGTTTAAATAGTTCTTAGTTCTTAGTTCTTATTCTATCTAGTAAGGCAGCCTATAATCCCCCTTTATAGGGGGGGGTTATAGGCTGCAAAGGTTGTGCGCAGGGGGTTATGTAATTAGTCACATGCTCGCTTGCGTTGCTAGCGGGCCGTAGCGTGGCCCGCCAGCTTGGCGCGTCCGCCACGGGCGGCACGGAATAATCTTAACCCGTGATGTGAGGGATTATTCTGACACTAGCAATTCTCTCTTTTTGTGGTCAAAATCCTCACATCACGGCACGTACAACCTTCTCCCTGATAACAGCGTCAGAGGTACCGTTCCCTCTGATCCGATGACCTGACATGAAAAAACATAGGAAATGCAGCGGGCAGTTGAGGTCAAATGACCTGATCGTGGGCAAAGGTACAAGCTGCAGCGTTGCAAGCAGGGAAGGGCTGCAGCGTTGCAAGCATAAAAAA
>SRQA01001337.1:0-10892 GCA_018360365.1 Claviceps citrina
CCCAAGCCCCGCGGCAGACTCCGGACGTCAATGACCTTCAGTTGCGACGTCGACGCAAGATGCGACACGAGCGGCCGAGCTGCTGCCGCGGCCCCGGCGCCCGCCGAGGTGTTGTCTCGGCTCCGCACAAACGAGTTGATCTCGCTCGTGGCGGCTCTAGATCGTTGGCGAGCCGACGGACCGAGAACCGGGTGCGGTGTTGCGGGTGGTGGCGCCGTGTCGTCTTCGCCGAGCCATCCGGAGGCGGAGAAGTCGCGAAAGTAGTTCTTGAGCGCGAGTCCCGTCTTGGGAAGACCCGTTGGTTTCGCTCGCGCGCATGTCGAGCGCAAGGTCTGGACGTTCATGATGCTGTTGCTGAGTGGGTAGGTACCCAGCTGGTGGTTTGGATTGAGGCGTCGGGGGAGTTGGACGTGCCTTTCGTCGTTCGAAATAGGAGGGACTTTCCAGTATTTTTCTGCCGCTCCGCTCCGCACCCGCCAGGTCAGGCAGGCGGTCAACGCAGCTGTGAGGCAAGGGTACTAACTACATACAAACACCAGAAAAACAACAGCCGAACGGACAGTCATCATTCCCAGTGGTATCATATTTCCCACTGTAGCCAAAGACGCATCGGGAGAATCTCTGTCAACGTATATTGTGAGGCAGTGTGTGCGGAGTCAGGCGACTCCAGATACAAAAAATGAATGCCTGAACTAAATACTCCAAACTCCGCCGTTGCCAAGGAAAATATTGTTCCCTTTGTGTTAAAAGAGTCAAGTATCGCGCAAGTCCATCTCTTCAAGTGATGCAGCCGATGCTGTTCTTTGACCAGTCAAAACCAGTAGGTAGGATGACCAAAAAGAAAAAATGAAAATAGACCCAGAGCGTCGTACAACTACAAGCCCAAGGCGACGTGCCCCTCCTATGTTTTTTTTTCCCCCACAAACCTCATGATGAAACAAGAAAACAACAGATGTGTAGTCCACAAGTCAAACCACCCAGCAAGTCCCAACATGACCACTGCTCCCAGAACAATTTCGATCCTGCGAGGATTGACTCGGACAAAGTCTCTTCTCAAGCTGTTGTCATGATAACACACCGATCCTGTAGCAAAAAATCGCCTCATCGTGAATCATTCCGGATCCATGGAGACCAAATACTGCAGAGAATCAAGGAAGAAGAGAAGAAGAAGAGGGAATGAATGGATGAATGAATGGATGAATAAAGACCAGATGCCAACCCAAATATGGATATCACTCCATAACAATGATAGGCTGCGTACTTGACAGCACAAAACTTCCACACGCTTCAAAGATGATGGGCTGACCTGACTGATGAAAATACGAGCATCAATTTCAGAACGCACCCGCGCAATTCCAGCTCGAGTTGTGATCGAAAACAGCAGATCTGGTAGTCGATGCTCCTCTTCTCCACTATGTGCACCGAATAGATGATGACACAGCCTTTACGAGGAAGGGGAAGAAGAAGAAAAAAGCCTTCTCTAAGGTACACTCTGAGGCTGTACACTTGCGGGCTGCCGATATCGGTTAGTAACAAGCCGCCTTACATATAAAGAGGAAAGAAAAGAGGCAAAAAGGGGGGAAGGGGGAAGGGGAAAGGAGAAAGAGGAAAGAAGTGAAAGCAAGCGTGCCACGTATAGCGACTCACAGGACTGTTGAGCATTTGTTGTCTCTTATTACGGCCCTTTTTGATATGACTCTTCAGAGCACTCGAGTCCAGCGGCTTGAGGAGCTCAAAACTACACAAAAGTTCCGACGAAACAGACATGACGGCGCCCCAGTTGTCGAATTCACCGCAGTACTATCATGAAAAAAACATAGTTTTAGTCTCTCGCTCCCCACAGGCAACAACTACGGGGGAATCTTTGCATAGATGGGGACCATTTCTTTTTCTTTTTTTGGAAACTCACATTTGGCGCGCTAAAAACAGTGACCAAGACTCTGTCGTTGAAGAATTCATATCCGTCCTCGACCACCATGTGAGCTCGACATATGAGATCAAAGTCATGCACAGCAAGAAACTCGGTGATAACGCGCTTGCCGAAACAATAACTGACGCCTCGTTCGTTTGCTTCCCAATCCTGTTCCATGTCCGCAGGATCTGCCCACAGTAAGTCGTTTAACAGACCGTAGTCGGGCACATCGGTTGGTCGGGCAATGTTTCGAATGTCATCCATGTGACTCAGAGCAGGCGAAAGACCACCGTGGACGCAGAAAATCTTGCCGGCCACAATCGCAGCAATGGGTAGCGTGTTGAAGCAATCGATAAAAGTCTTCCAAATCTTAACATTGCACCTTCGCTTGCATTCGTCGTAGAATCCGTAGACCCGTGTCACGTTGGCGCACTCATGGTTGCCACGGAGAAGGAAGAAATTCTGGGGGAACTTGAGTTTGTAACAAAGCAGGAGTAAGATTGTCTCGAGCGATTGCTTGCCTCGGTCGACGTAGTCCCCCAGAAAGAGATAATTGGCCATCGGGGGAAATCCGCACATTTCAAACATGCGGATCAGGTCCGTGTATTGACCATGCACGTCTCCCACAATCTTGACCGGTGCGTCCAGTTCCAGCAGTGCCGGCTGAGACAGGAGAACTTCTCGGGCTCGTTGACAGATGGCGACAATCTCGGCATTTTTGAGACATACGCTCTTGGTTACTTTGCCGGCGTAACCGGCGTCTAGCAACCGCTTGATGTAGTCGTCCAGGTCCATGTCCTTGATTTCCGCCATGCCCACGTTTCCGCCGTTCGAATCGGGCTTGGTGGGAGATTCCACCGAGGGAGAGATTGAAACATTGATCATGCTATCTCGTTTGACGAGGATGGGAGCCCCGGGAGACTGCATGTGTGCCGTGGCGCTGGCGTTGGAAGCCGTCGGTGGCTGGTCAGAAACGTGATCGACCTCGCCAGACGCCTGTGCGGCGGCGACATCGTGAGCGGCGCCCTTGGCACTAGCAGAAAGCACCGGCGACGGAGGCGGCTGGTCCTCAAAAATGCCCTGGTCCGTCATGGACGACAGATCGGTCGAGTTGTGCCTCGAATGCGGCGTCTCACTGCGACTGTTCCTGCGAGAGCCATTCGATCGACCACTGCGACCAGAGCGAATGGAGGCCGCATCGACCGACTTCTCACCATTCGATTCGCCATTTGCCAGCAAGGCCGAGTTTCTGGGGCTATCGGTAGTCAAGGACTTGCTGCTGTTGCTTCCGGGAATTTTGGATCGAAACGAGCGAAGAGATCGTGAGGATTCTTTGGTATCAGACCTGCTGATGGAGGGATATGTCTGCAGGGCATCAGAGCCAGAACCCTTGCCCGAGGAGGAACCACCTCCTTCTCTGGAGGCTTGGTTACCCATCGCAAGGGAAAGGGTGTGGAGGGATGTACTGTCGGCCGAAAGCTTATTGACGAGGGCGGACCAGCAGACGCGAAGAGGAGAGATTGCAAGGGGATTTGAGGTTTGATTGCTGCGTCTGCTGCTACGTTCTCGGCGGTCGATGTCTCAGAATCGCGTGGAAAACGGTGGAGGCGGAGCTTTCGCCTATCTGCGTCGTGACCCGTTTGACCTAGTGAATCGGTGGCAGTGGCGATTGATGTGACGGCAGAGCAATGACAAAGATGAGGCCAATGCTGCAGACCAAACCTTGTCTGGAGTTACCCGTGGCTCGTCCTGGGGAGGATGGAAGAGCCCGACCAAGAATAGAGACGAAAGCGAAGGTGAAATGGCGACTGCGTGCGTCGTGGGCGTTATGTCGACACTGGGCCGCGCTCAATCGGCAATTCAAAGCCAAGGCGACTGACGGCAAGAAGATGCAGTGCTCGGAGTTTGGCTGATGACGTCGCTGCTGCCGCTGTTGAAGGGGTACAATTTATGTTCGTGGCGGCGGCTGATCGCGGGCGGCGCTTGCTCTGTGCTGCACAGAAGCTGCCTGGATGCTGCCCTGGATGCTGCCCTGGATGCTGCCCTGGATGCTGCCCTGGATGCTGCCCTGGACGCTGCTCGTGCGTGCCGTCGCAGGCTTTCGGCTGGCAGAGACTTGGCGGAAGGCCGGTGTGAGGGTAAGACAAGCCGCTGGGTCCGTGATCAGCAGCGACTACAGGGCCGACGATGGAAGAAGAAATCGAATCGGGGGGAAACGCTGGTCTTGCGTAACGGTCGGCGATGCGGGGGCAGGATGGAAGAGCTGCGAGGGCCGGACCGGGGATTCTGACTGAGTGAACTGACTGAGTGGACTGGCAAAAGGACGGTGCAGGACGGTGCAGGACGGTGCAGGACGGTGCAAGACGGTGCGTGCGGTGGTGACGGCGGCCGGCGGACACGAAGCTGGGTGCGGATGCGGGTGCCGACGCACTGTGGTGAATCTGGTGATGGCCGTGGCGGCAAGTCGACGGCGACGTTTGCCGTGGGTTTGCCGTGGCAGGTCAGGTCAAGTCAAGTCGAGGCACAGCACAGGGACAGAACCGTCGCAGATGGCGAGAAGCAAAGACGATAGCAAACCCGGCTCGGATGGAGGGGGTTGAGGGAAGAGCTGGACGTCGACGGGGACGTCGACGGCGCCAAGTGCGAGGCAGAGCAAGAGAAGCAGCCAAGTTCCAAGGGGCGTGGGTTCCCAGAGCCTAGCAGTGCTAGTACCTACTGCTAGTAGTCGTACTGGTACATGGCCAAGTGACCTATCTAAGTACTAGGTAGGTACCTAGTAGCTGCGAGTGGTGTGGTAGGTACTAGATACCAGGTACCGAGTACCTACCTACAGATCCGGGCGGACACGGCGACACGACTTGTGTATCGAAATGGGCAGAACGGCCGCCTTGCGAAGCTTGCCGCTGCGATCAAAGGGTCGACTTGAAAGATAAAGAGGCTCTGTCTACCTACTAGGTAGGTAGGTATCTCCTGAGCTGGGAGACGGTTCGCCGTGAATGCACGAGGTTCCGATACAGCTTCATGACGAGCCGAGTTGCGACGGAGAGTGCTTGGCAGCCTGCAGGCAATAATGGCAGCTGGCTCCAGCGCCCGCCACAGTTCAAAGTTGCGGGCAGTTGCGGGCAGTTGCGGGAAGGTGCGGACAGCAAGACGACTTCCCGTGGCCCTGCTTCCTGGTCCCTTGCGACCAATGGGGTTTCGCGAAAATACCTAGCCACCGTTGCCACGACATCGGCCGCAATGCCATGTCCCCGTCATCTGCATCAACCGACATTGGCACACGAACGAAGTCCCATCATTTGATCGCTTCCTCCAGCGCAGCCTCTCTGGTGGTCTGCCGCGTCTTTCTTCTCCTTTTTCTCGGCTTGGGTGCCAAGGCCATCCCAGTCGACCCGGTCAGAATGGCAATATAACTTCATTGACAACTCCAGTAAAATGACGTTGGGCTGCAACGCAAGGACCTAAATGCGGGGGTCCGTCAGTTTACCAACTCCCTGTTCCATTTTTCGGATGGTCCATAATGTCTCCGCATCGACAACCAAGGCGCGGGTCGTGTCTATCAGTCTTATCATCGCTGCCCCCACATGGGCGCCTCTGGAGGACGATTCTGGCGGTGGCTTCGCCCCCAGCTTGCCTCTCCTTGTCAGCCCGTGTGTGTAGAGAGTGTAGAGACTAGAGCCCGACGAGTTGAACAGCTGCATGCGAGCATGATCACGCCGTCCAGCAATCTTTCAGTACATGCACTGTCAAGTTTGGTGACTACACGGCTCGCTCGCGAATGAAGGCACATATGCCCCGGTGGACATCAGACACGGCAACGAGCCTGCGACAAATGCACCGGCTTAGCCTGACAAGACTGATGAACACGCAAGTTGCAACGGCCAACCCAACGTTGATTTGGTGTTCTACTCTATATTTAGGATTTCGCCCGAGCTAACGATGGCTGTGTGCGGGCACTGCAAAGGTAGATTCTCATCCCCCGCACGAATGAGGCTCAGCGAGGAGTCGAGGAAAACGGGATTCGACCACAGACTTGGCAGAGAGTCGCAGAGTGCGGCGTTGGCCTCGCCGCCGCCTCGCTGCGAGGCATCATGCCATTGCACACAAGGACCACGCCGAGCTCCACCTTATTCGTCATACAGACAGCCCTGAGCCTGCTGAGACGACTGCGCCACGCCATGTACGTCTCGGTTTTTGTTGGTCGGACTGCGTACAGCGTAACAGACTCAGACTCACGGAGCGTCATGCGGCTCTCGCCAACCAGCCAGCCAACCAGTCAACCAGGCAGCCACCCAGCCAACCAGTCAACCAGCCAACCCAGCCAGCCAGCCAGCCAGCCAAATGGACATATCGACCGGCTTGTATAAATAAAAAAAAACATGGCCCAGCACCAACGTCGCGCTTTCCCTCGCACCTCACACCCCCGACCGTCCTCAACAACCTTGCCTTTCGGTTCTCTCTGCGTTTGTTGTCATCTCCCAGTCTGTACATCCATCCATCTGCAGACTCAATCGCCGTGTTGAATCATGGGTGTCGGCCGCTTTCTCTGCGTGAGCCTTCCCCTCATCCTCACCGTCGCCTCCCTCGCGGCCCTTCTCATCGCCACGCTCTCTGGTGTAACGCACAACCGACTATGGATGTTCCAGCTCGACACGCGAAATCTGAGCATCAGCCCGGCCGATGCCGCTCATCTCGCAGGCAAGATGGGCGTCAGCGTGCGTGACATCAAGATCGACAACATCACGGCGGCCGATCTCAACCTCGCAAACACATACGAAGTCGATCTCTGGGGGTACTGCGCCACCGGCAGCGATGGCAAGCGCCAGTGCACCAAGGCCAAGTTCGACTGGGCCGCAAAGACGCTCAACACCAGCTTCATCGACACGCTGAACTCGACGACGGGGGTCCAAATCGAGCTGCCCCGCGAGATCAAGAAGGCGCTCAACACGTTCCGCACCGTTTCGAAATGGACCCAGGTGGCCTTCGTCGTGGCCCTTTTGGCTCTCGCCTCACAAGTCGTCATCGGCATCTTCGCCAACTGCTCCCGCGCAGTATCGTGCCTCATCTGGCTCATGAGCAGCGTCACAGCCATCCTCGTCGGCGTGGCAGCGGGCCTTTCCACCGCCATGGCCAGCGTCGTCGTTGGCGCCGTCGAGGGCTCAGCCAAGTACTACGGCGTCAAGGGCCAGGTTGGAAACGGCTTCCTCACCACTGTCTGGACCGCCACCGCTTTCGCCATCGTCTCGGGCTTCTTCTGGATCTTCACCGTCTGCTGTTGCAAGCCGGATCGTCGCCAGAAGAACAGGAGCTCGCGCAACGTCGAAAATGATGGCGAGAAGCGGTTGCCGACGGGCGCGTACCGGCCTATTAGCAACAACTATGAGATGGCGGGCGGGCAGAACAGCCCCAGCTACTATAATCCTCATCAGGGTCAGGGTCATGCGGGATACTCGTCTGGTCCGCGACACCCTTCTGGCCAGGGCAGGACCGACTTGGCATATGAGCCATACTCGCATCGAGCATAGTTCTTTCTATTTTTCTTCCCCCCCCCCCTTTTTTTTGTCCTTCTTGGGCGCGACCAGAATCCTAGGCCTGTGTTGTGTCCGTGTTGTCTTTCCTCTCTTCCTTTTTCTGAGAGCTCATGAGAGTGAAGACAGCCTTTTGTTTTTCAGATCTGGACTATGGCATGACGGAAATGAACCGGGCGTTGAAATTCACTGGGACAGGGGACATGTAACGGTTTTGTTTCCATGGTTATGATGAAGGATGGACACGGTTGGATACCCTACTAGACACAGAGTATCATTGCTATGCATAATGTGGTTAGATGACGAATAAATACGAGTATTGCTTTAAATAAGTACCTTCTTTCTCTTGCATGCCATGGTGTGATTTCACGTCGTCTCCGAGGCACCAGACGGCTGGGCGATACCTGCTGACACTTGCCCCCCCCCCCCCCCCCCCCCCCCCTTCATTTCCCCCCACAAGTCGGGGACCCCCCGAGGACCCTGGAAAATTTTCCAACGTCGCCCATCATTGTTCACGGCACCACAACAACGCCAATGGCCTCACAGATCTCATAGACCGATCCCCATCCAACGCGCCTTCTTCTCCAATGGCTCCGTGACCCCTACACATTTCTGCACCGACCATGGCATCTGCGCCCCCTCGAGTATGCGCTCCCTCTGCTGCGATGATGCCCCCCCCCCCCCCCCCCCCCCCCCCCCACGGGCCAAGCTCTCGCGCTGCCCCTCCACGCGCATGCATGACACAAGACCAAGAGACGAAAACGAAACACTAACTATACTTGGCCACAGAGGCGCGGGATGACCCTCCAAAGACAGCTCGCCCAAGTGCCCATCACATCCGTCGCTTTCTATGCCGCCCCCTCGGGCAAGAAGTACGTCCTAGCCGGCCAAGATGGCGACCTGGCCATCTACGAGGACGTCCACCGGCATGCCCACGCCACGCACCAGGAGGAGGGGCCTGTCTTCACCTTCCCCGTCTTGGAGGACCAGCCGATACACGGAATCCGCGTCGCGGGCGCGAGGTGGCTCCTCTGGGGGGGGGCCAGGATCGCGCTCTTGGACGGGGCACCCCTCGCGGCAGGACGGCGGCCGCGACTCCTGGCCACGGCCACGGCACCGGACTGGGTCTACGATGCGGCCATGTCGCCGTTCTGCGCGGACAGGGCGGTCCTCGCGACGGCGCACAACGAAGTCGTCCTCGTGGAGTACCGGTCCCGATGCTCGGGCGTGGAGGGGGAGGAGGACGGGGGCGGCGACATCGCGCTGGGGAGTGTGGTTTCGCCGTCGCGGCCGATGCTGTACGCCGCGCACCTGACGTGGGTGTCTGAGTCGCGGGTCCTCGTCGCGGCGGGGACCGTCTTCGGCGACGTCCTGGTGTGGGAGTACTGCACGTCGAGCGAGGGCCATGCCATGGCCTTTGTTCTTCGCGGCCACGAGGGGTCCATCTACGGCGTGGACATGTCCCCGACGCTGGTGCTGCCGGACGGGTCGCGGAGGCGCCTCCTGGCGAGCTGCAGCGACGACAGGACCATCCGCATATGGGACATTAGTCCCGGCCGCGGGCACGGGCACGGGCACGGGCACGGGCACACCCACCGCGGCGGGGTGGTGGAAACGGGGTTCAAAGCCGCCGAGAACTACCTCGCTCTGCAGCCCGACTCGGCCGAGGGGGAGGCCGTCCCCGTGGCGGTGGGCATGGGCCACGCCTCCCGCATCTGGGGCGTCCGGTTCGCGCTCCTCGGCTCAGGCCCCCGAGGGGAATGCGTGCTGGACGACCACCACGCGCTCTGCGTCTACTCCTTCGGGGAGGACTCGACCACGCGGCGATGGAGACTGAGCCTGGACTTGAGCAGCCCGCGCGCCGCCGCCGCTGCCGCCGCCGCCGCCTCAGCAGCAGCGTCTTCTGCGACGACGCTCCTGACGGGCGTGCTGACCCACCAGCACACGTACTCGCTCCATCAGGGGAAGCATCTCTGGGCGCGGGCGCTCGACGTCCACGCCCGGGGGGTGGACATCCTCACCGGCGGAGCAGACAGCCAGATCAGCGCCATACGGGACACCGACCCCCTCGTGCACGGTCACGGCCACGGTCACGGTCGCGGCGACGAGGACCAGCCAGGCGGTGCGTTCATGACGAGGACGTTTGACGTGCCCGGCGTGCTCATGGCCCTTTCCGGAGAGGGCCGGGACGTCGGGGTCGGGGTCGGGGTCGGGGTCGGGGTCGGGGCCGGGGTCGGGGTCGGGGCCGGACCCTCGCGCGAGATGTTTATCCGGTACGACTTTATATCGGCGGATCGGATCCTCGTTGTCACGAGCGCTGGACGGCTGTTCGTCGCTGATCTGCCGACTGGGGCTTGGGAACGCGTGTTTGTCGGGGAGGACGGGGAGGACGGGGAGGACGGGGAGGAGGAGGAGGGGGCTGTGCAGGATTTGAAGCGGTGCCATGTCCTACGGGCGATTGCAAATGACGACGAGGACGACGGCGGCGGCACGGCCGTCATGGGGACCACGAATGGAAAGGTCTACCATTTCCATCGGGACAGGGGCCGCCGCTCGGGGTACCGCCTCGTGCTCGCGGCAGAGGTGCCCGGGCGGATCACCGAGATCAACCACCTCGCCAGCGCCAGCGGGTCATGGTCTCCCGAGCTCGTCAGCACCAGCACCAGCAGCAGCAGCAGCATCCTCGTCCACGTCCACGGGTCGTCCTCGTCGCACCTCCTGTCGCTCAGCCCCTCGGGCTCGCTCGTCGAGCACCAGCGCCTGACGGGTCTGGATGCGCGGTTCGTCGCCGTGTCGGCCGCGAGGCTGGACGGCGACGTCGTCATGCTCGGCTCCCGCCACGGGTACATGGCGCTTCTCACGCGCCGGGATGGGACGTGGCAGCCCGTCCTGGCGGTCGCGACGCGCTCCCGCGACGCAATCACCTCCATCGTCCCTCTGCCGGCGGGCCGGGCTACCGACTTGGGCACCACGACGACGACGATGACGACGACGACGATGACGACGACGACGATGACGACGACGACGACGCAGCCGCCGTCCCCGTCGTACGTCCTTGCCACCAGCCGCGACGGCAAGTACAGGATATACCGCGTCGACAGGGGGCCCGCCGACGGCCCCGGCAAAGCTACCCCGTCGCTCGTGCTCCTCCACGAAACGGCGCCGCCGTTCGGCCCCATGATCGAGGGCGCCTGGTTCACCGACGGCCACGGCCACTCCGCCACCACTCCGCCCGAGCTGGTCCTGTACGGGTTCCGCAGCCGCGACCTCGTCATCTGGAACGAGTCGACGAGGGAGGAACTCGCCACGGTGGACTGCGGCGGCGCCCACCGCACGTTCCGCCTGCACCGCAGCCACAGCCGCGGCCGCAGCACTCCAGGCTGCCACCGATTCGCCTTCGCCTACACGCGCGCCTCGAAGCTGTGCACATACTCGCAGCAGGGGGTCCTGCA
>SRQA01001338.1:0-10889 GCA_018360365.1 Claviceps citrina
CGGCTTTTTGCGGAAAAAAAAAAAAAAGGAAAGGGAAAAAAATCCATCACTGTTCAAGACCATGGCCCGCTGACCGGCCACTGGTCGCCAACCCTGAAGCCCTCGGGGAACGGATCGGTCGGGTCCAGGACAATGTCCTTGTAACTCGTGATCCAGGCCCGTCCCGAGATGTTGGGAACAATGGCATCGTACGGACCGACCTTGGTCAGCCGCTGGATGCGGCCAACGAACTCGGTCCCAATGACACTGCGATGCCTGAACTCCTCTCCAACGCCCAACAGCCCCTGAGCGTGCAGGACGGCCATCCGGGCAGACGTGCCCGTACCACAGGGACTTCGGTCACATCGACCGGGCGGGATGATGACGGTGTGTCTGCTCGTCAGGCAGCCCGAGCCTGCTTCTCGCGAGAGAGGCTCCGTGATGGACACGGTGCAGACGCCCGCCATGTCTGCGTTGTCCGGATGCACCGGCGTGATCTGGCGCCGAATCGCCTCGAGGACTCGCTGGCCGAGCTCGATGAGCCGGGGGCACGATTCGCTCGAGACCTGGAGACCGAGGGACTTGGCCGGCACGATGCCGTACCACATGCCCCCCCATGCGATGTCGACCGCGACGGTGCCGATGCCCGGCACATGGACCGGCATGTCCAGCCGGGCCACGAACGCCGGGACGTTGTCAAAGGCCACGGACCTGCATTTCCCGGCCACGCACTGCGCCGTGACGGTGACGAGGCCGGCGGCCGTGTCGAGGGTGAGCCTGCTCTCGGGCTCCTCCATGGGCAGGATTCCCGTCTCCAGCAACACGGTGGTCGCACACATGACGTTGGAGCCGGACATGTACGCGTAGGCTTCGTTACACATCATGAGCACGCCCATGTCTGCTCCCGGATCGCAGGCCGGCGTAATCACGTTCAGGTTCAGGGACGCGCGGCCCCGGGGCTCGTTCAACAGCAGGTTCCGCACCTTGTCCTTTTGTTGCCGAAACGAGGCCAGCTTCTCGAACATGGTATCGCCCGCAATGTCTCCGACGCCTCCGGTGATGACATCTCCCACTTCGCCCTCGGCGTGGCAGCCCACAACGGAGATTGTCGGCAACGGGTTCGAGGTCCTGATGGGCCGGGTTTGGTGGCCAAGGGGAAAAGAAGAAGATGATGCTGATGCTGATGCCGATGCTGATGCTCGCCCGGACTGTCGGCTCGTCGTTTTCTCCGCCATCTTTTTTCTTCTCATACGCACCAGCTTTTTGAAATGTCTTTTCTTCTCTTACCTTTTATTTTTGGGATGGGCGGGGGAAGAAGCAGTCCTCGGCGCTTGTCTCGTGGGCTGCCATGCCGTGCAAACCACCCCGGAAGGGCGACTGGGATGTTTGACGCGTGATAGAGCACATGGCCAGGATCTGTTTTCGGACCAAGGACGAGACAGCGACTCGATTTGCGCATGGACCGCTCCGGAATCGTGAGAGAACTGAACCCCCCGGTTGATGATTGAATGTCCATTGGCACTTGACGACTCACGAGCACGCCATGCTCCCTCTCTGCCGACGAATCTCAACTGCCGAAAGAGAGAGGGATCATCAGTTCATCCGTTCAAGCGGCAGCAATGCTTTCTCACATCCCGATCTCGAATGCCAAGTCCGGTCTGGTCTGGTCATATGACGATCAGACAGCCCGACTGGTTTGTGGCTCGCTGTCTGCATGGCTTGCGACCCCTCGTCGAGCAACTCCCTTTATCTGTTTCGACACATCTGGCCGACTGGATCTCACCCAGACCCTAGGACCGACCGCACTCGCAATCAGGAAAAAGGCCCCCAGCTTTGTGATGGCGGGTGGTGGTGGTGGTACGCCTGCTCGTGGAACCTGGGGACGAGCTGGCAGACTCCCTCCCCAGAGAGAGAATCAAGGGCGTTGGGGCGGCGGGCGGGTGGCGGAAAGGGAGGGGGTGTACCGTGTCTCTCTTGTTGGTATCCGTCTACTTTGTTTGATCTTTTCGAAGCACAGCCCTTTCTGCAAAGGAACCCTGCCAGTCGCAGTTCTCTTGTCTTGGATGCTTGCTTGGATGCTTGTTGAACAATGAAGAGGGCCATTTCTCTGTCGCCACCCCTTTTCGGCAGGTTACCCGGTAGAACAAGGATGGAGTCTGCCCATCCAGTCCGCTGTCCGCCTCATTCCCTTTCCGGCGCTGCCCCTCCAACTTGCACTTGCAAGTTGCAATGCTCATCTCGTAACTTCTCGTTGGGCCCCTCATTTTTACATCCAGCATGGAACATGCATGCATGATGCCTGCACACATGCATTTTGCCCGCCGAATTGGCTGGGGGATCCCAGGCCTTGGAAGTTGGGGGTTCGATCCCGCCCGCGGCTTTCACATGACCCGACTGTCCTCTGACTGGTCCACCTAATTCGTGCTAGCCGGCACTTGCCTTGGGATGGCTCGTTCATTTGTTATTTTGTTTTCATTTGGCCCCTTGGCTTCCTGACAGCTGCCAGTACCTCCTCGGAACGGAAATAGGTCGTGTGAGCCATTCTAAACCTCAACCTTCCTCCGTCGCCTTTCTTGTAGCTGCGAGACTCCTTGAACCCCGTCCACCGCCCACCGCCCACCGCCCACCGCCCATCGTCCGTCGTCCAAGCGTCCGATCAAAGCGATCCCTCTCCAGTCGCCTGCCTGCACCTGTGTGCATCGTCCCGTCGTCGTCGTCATGTCTCCCGCTGCCGCACGTGGCCATGACGAGCCTGGCCACGTTCGCTTCATTCCTCTGAGCTACGACAACAATGACTCGCAAAAGTCGGCCATGAAGCTCATCTTGACGCTGTTCCCTCACTGGGAGGCGGATGAGGCACACATTGACTTTGTTCGATTCACAGACGGCATCACCAACACGCTGCTCAAGGCTGTCAATCGCCGCCCTGGCCTGAGCAAGGCTGAAGTGAACCGTGATGCCGTCCTCTTGCGTGCCTACGGAAACGGCACGGATGTCTTGATTGACCGTGAACGCGAAGCAGCAAACCACGAGCTCCTCATGAAATACAACCTAGCCCCGGAGCTCCTCGCTCGCTTCGGCAACGGCATGCTGTACCGCTTCATCCCAGGTGTCGTTGCACAGCCCAAAGACCTTGCCGATCCGCCGATCCTGAAAGCAATCGCACAAAGACTAGCCCAATGGCACGCGACTGTGCCCTGCATCCCCGACTCTTCCCTCCGCCGAAACAGCTCGACGAGCAACGGCGATGGTAACAACGATGCCAGGATAGCGAACGCGGCGGCTGGCAAGCCGATTCCCAATGTCTGGACCACGATGCAGAAGTGGATATTGGCTCTACCCACGGACACGGAGCCGCGTCGCGAGAGAAGGGCTCTGCTTCAAAAAGAGTTGGAAGAAATGATTCAGCGGCTTGGCCGGCGTCCAGGCCTGGGCCATGACGGGGTACGTTGGCCTCACGAGACAGGCATGAAGCTGCTTCAAGTTAAATGGATGACGTCTGGGATCGTGAGAAATTGAATTTTTACTAACCCGTCTCCGATGTGAAAACAGCTCGTGTTTGCTCATTGCGACCTTCTCTGCGCCAATGTCATCATCAACCGTGACGCTGACGCAGAACCGTCCGTCAGTTTCATCGACTACGAGTACGGGACCCCGTCGCCCGTGGCCTTTGATATCGCCAACCACTTTGCCGAATGGGCCGGGTACAGCTGCGATTACTCGGCCATTCCTAGCCACTCTCAGCGGCTGGCCTTCATCCGCGAGTATATCGGCACCTACGCCAAACTGGCTGGTGAGGCACTGAACCAGGAAGAGGAAACCCAAAGGCTGATGGACGAGGTGGATCTCTTCCGAGGCGTTCCGGGCTTCTTCTGGGGCGTCTGGTCCTTGATTCAAGCAACCATATCTCACATTAATTTTGACTATGCCTCGTATGCCGAGGAGCGCCTGGGGGAGTACTGGGCGTTCAAGAACGAAGCCGACGGCAGCCGTGCAGCGTCTGGGAAAGAAATGCCACTACGGGAAAAACGATGGGCCAGCAGCGAATGAAGCCCATTTGTGATGAAAAGCGCTGGGGTTTTCTCATTGGATATGGAAGACGGCGTCAACATGAAGGAAGACCAAGAATTATGCATGGAAGGAGTTGCGCCAAATACACACACACACACACACACACACACACACACACACACACACACACACACACACACACACAAAATGCATACACTGGGCGAAAAAAAAGATGTTTTCTTGTGAGGGATCATAATAAGCGTGACATTCTAGCATTGAGGATACAGTTCTCGGGAGTTTGGTTCAAGACAATGGAAAAAGACGAGGCACGTTCAGTGAGGGAGTCACTCATACATGCATAGGTAGGTTAGGAAAGCAGTAAATGAAATGCAATTATCCAACAACACTTGTCACTGTTTCTGGATTGATTGCAACAAAGTTGCCAATCTATTGACCATGATGAGACGGGCGGCCGTCTCGATAGATAGCACCCTCCCCCCCTCTCCCACCTTGGAGAGAATGCAGCATTCGATGCTCGTACGAGGTGCCGGAATATGAAAAGACGCTGCAACCTGCGATTGGACGAGCCCACAGACTGGTGAGGAGGCTGGGCGAATGACGAAGCCCCAAGTGACACAGCAAAAGCATTGGTATCCCCCCTCCCTCTCTGCACAAAAGTACACAGTTTGCTTATTCTTATTCGAGCAGAACACCAGAATGCCAGATTGAAGGAAGGGGGTACGGAGGTACGGAGGGGGGCAAGCAAAGCAAAAGCAGCTCTCGGCGTTATCTCGCGCTATCGCGGCTGGAGAGGCCAACCGCCAATGACGGGGGCGGAAAGCACGAGGCGGTCAGAAACATGGTCCAACGGCAGATGCAGCTCTGAGAGGACGGCTTCGTGTGCTGATGACACCCCGCATGTTCTCGTTCTCGTTCTCGGTCTCGGCCTCGGTCTCGGTCTCGTTCTCGTTCTCGTTGGAAGAAGTGAAAGTGAAAGTGGGGGAAAGGGAGAAAAAAAAAAAAAAAAAAAAGAAAAAAAAGAAAAGGGGGGGGGGGGGGGTGTTGGTTGGGTTGTCTGGCCTCTTTTGTCCTTTTATCAGCAGAAAGTCGTTTCAGCTTCTCCTTCTTCTTCTTCTTCTCCTTCTCTATCTTTGATCGTCAGAGAGTGCTGTACTTGGTTCATGCGGTGGGCTCAAAGGGAAAAGAAAAGAAGGCAAATCAAACGGGGGAAGATGTGAGCGATATTTCAGCTCATGTGGTGGGGGGGTGGGGGTGGGCGCGCATGTGTGTATGTGTGTGTCAGCAGGATATTTGTGCTGCGGGCGAAGCTCGTGGCAACTTGCACTGGCAAGGCGTGAGGAAGGAAGGAGGGATCTTGGGCTGATGAGGGCTGCTGATGAGGGCTGCTGATGAGGGGCGGCGGGCTCGGGCAGCTTCGTGCTCGTCCCACTTTCCCGTTTCCAACCATGACGGTTCAGCTGTCCTGGTGTGCATCGATCCAAGGCAAGGCAAGGCAAGGCAAGGCAAGGCAAGGCGCAGCAGCAAACAGCATGCTTTTTTGCACACCACTCTTCTTGTTCCTTCTTCTCCCTCACTCCTGAATCCTTGTCCATATGTATTATGTATCCATGACCCCAGGTTTCGCAGGTTTCTCAGGTTCCGCCCCAGGATGGCAGCCGGCCCCCCCCCCCCCCCCCCCCCTTCTTCCCGGTGCTCGAACTGTCGCCCACACCCTGGGCCTTGATGAGGAAGACGTGAATCGACGGCAACGGAGGACGAGCTTGCTGGGCATGCCGTATGACGGGACCCGGGTGATTTGCTTGCTGCTGCTGGCTGCGGCACTGCGGCACTGCGGCACTGCCCTGACTGGCAATGGCCCGCGGATGGGAGGATGATTATGGAGACTTGCTGGAGACTTGATGGAGACTTGGACCTCGACGTCGAGAACGCGGCGACTGGACCTCTTTCTTGCAGACTGCGCGCTGCACGCTGCAGATTACAGCCCGCAGACCACAAGACGTCCCGGGACAACCATGTACCTACGCTGCCTGCCTGCCTGCCTGCCTGCCTGCTGGGTACCTGCCTGGTAGCTGGAGGGAGTCTGTAGTAGCCAGGAATCCCAAACACAACCTCTCTTGCACGCGGGGAGACGGACACACGCCCACTCGCTACCTACTACACCTACTGTACCTACCTACCTACCTACCTGGAGAAGAAGAGAGGAACACGCTCACTCGCTTTGTCCGCTTCCACCTACACCACGCCCGCTGCTCCGTACTCACCCTCGAGCCCCGTCGCGACGAGCGGCGGAGAGCATGTAATATGGCATCGGAAACCAGCACTCTGTTTTTTCCCATGTCTCCTCTGCATTCTTGAGCCAGGGCCATGGGACAAGGCACATGTCGCTGGTGCCCAACAACTCCAACTCCCGGTCCCGTTATATGAATGCCCCCCAAAGGTGATGATGTCTGCGTGATATGCGCTGGGATGAAGTTGTCACCATGTCTGGCACAGTTGCAGACTCTGCGCCCGACGTGGATGTCGCGATACGCCAGTTGCTCGACCAGCAAGCCCATATTCAATCCAGACTGTCCATGCTGCTGTCTGCGCAAAACAGCTTGGATCTGCCGCTTGAGCTCGACATGTTGCGCCAAAAGGTGCACGTTCTCCAAGATGTTGTGCATCAGCATGGTACGTCTGGCTTGATTCGAGCATCTGGCTATTTTGGTTCTTGGTTCCGTCCGTGTTTCGTCCCGTGCTGGGGTTCTGGGGTTCTGCCTGATGCTAACATGAAGGCTTCTTCTACCCGGTTTCCAAAATGAACAGGCCTGACGGCCAGAATCCCTCTTCTGTCTAGCGCTGAGGAAGCGCGGGCCCTTCAATATCGCTGCGAATGTCTCGAGGCCGTCTGTATTCAAAATGGTACGTCTCTGCGATGGTGCGAGCGCCGTCTCCTGCATTTTCGCCCATTTCGCTGATGTCCCATCCAGACGTGGACATGATGGAGCCCCTGAGGAAGTCGGCGCCGTCGGCGCCCTTTGATTTTGCTGCGTGGCTCGAGAAGCATGTCGACCTTCACGATCCAATACTGCGCTCCAGTCGTACTCTGCACGCTGGGACGGCGATGACGACGACGGCCTTTGGTCTGGGACGATTCCCATCCTTCAAGTGCTGGGACGAGCAATGCGCTCACTATGTGTACGGACTAGCCAGTCAACAAGAACGTGATGCGCACGGCACTCTGCATCAACGGCTTGCAAAACGAGACTCGGTCATCTCTCTGGAGACGTCTCCAACAACTGTCATGACAACACACCCATTCCCGCTTGTCGACCACTCACAAGCATGGCGACGGTTGCCGCCGGCCCAAACAGCTGGGCTCGGCGCGTCTTCCCAACTGCCACCCATCAGCCCCCAGGTGACCGCACGGGAAAGGGACGAAGTGACGACAAACTATACGGGCTGCGGGTCAGCAGGTCCCAGAGGCCTGCGCAGGAACTCGATTGATGTCGAGGTTGAGCCCTTGCTGCCTCCGTTGAAAAGATCCCGACTTGGTCAACCTCGGCTCGAGTCTATCGGCGAGCTTCGGCTTTTCCGAGAGACAGATCCTTGCCTTCGATGCAGGATCGACAAGAGACAGGTGCAGTCCCCTGTTTTCGACAGAAGAGGCGATGCGCTCTCGACGACCAGCGCTAACCAGCTTGCTCTCACGCAGTGTGATGACAACACACCTTGCCTCCCTTGTTCTGGCACTCCGCCGCCAGGAAGGGCTGAGCACTGGGACGTGATCGGTTGTTTCCGCAACCCTCTTGCATCGTTCGCCGACAGGATAATCCCAGGTAAAGTCTCGTCTCGCATTTGTTGCCCATCATGTTGTGACCCGGCTTGAGTTGACTGTCCACCCAGGCTCTACACCGCCGAGGCCGCCGGCCCGTACAGCCTCGATGTCTGCGCCTTCACAGCGCCGAAGCCTGAACGAGTATTTACAAACCGTCTGCTCCTTCCCCGAGCATTTCACGGACATGGTCAAGGCCAATCTCGACTTTGCTGATGGATTCTGGTGGTCAGCGCATCTTGATTCCAGGAGCAGCTCGGACGATGCGACTGCTGGATATAATCATGAAATGCCCGGCCAGCCTCCCCCATCACTGTCCGCCATGGCCAGCAGTTGGCATGCTCAGGACACGGCCTATGATCTCTTCCAACTGATTCGGGTCAGCGGCTCACTCTGTAGCTCGCGCGAAGGCGAGGAGGCGTCCTATCCCGCACTCTACCATGCGAAGCTGCTGCTTCGGGAAGCCATCTTTTATGGAACTCTGCACCCGGATCCTGCCCTTCGCATCGGCGCAACGTTCAACGTACATGTACAGGGCCTGCCGGAATTCGCCGAATTGGAAGAGCACGCGAGGCTGCTCGAGGAATGCCTTGCACGGTTTCTACAGTCATTCGAGTCGGCCTGCTCCTCCAAGCCCGGCCATCGACCGCGAGACACGCTGGCAGACTTCATGTCCATCTGCATCTTCAGCGCCACACGCACGCTCCTGCTCGACATGATGCCATGGACACGGCCCAGTTTGAGCCTCCAGCAATCACCTCGAGCCCCGCGAGGAAGCACGAGCGAGTTGGTGCATGCCATGTATCGGAGCCTGGTGCAGCTCTTTTGCTCGTCTAGTCATTTCCTCGGCGATGGGTGGGAGGACAACATGACGCACGAGGAGACGTCGCTCTACTTCCGCATCAACCGCCTCATCCGGACCGAGATTTGGGCCGCAGAGGGCATAGAATCAAGCGCCGACTATCTGCTCAGGCTTGGCGACGGGTACGTTGAGAATGGTGGCTTCAACGGATTTCTTCGAGCACGTTTCCCAAACAATGGGATTTTGCGGCGGCCATCGGCACCGGCGTCGGCACCGGCACCGTTCCTACGCGCAGTCACGCTGCCTCAACAGCCGTGTCAGGCGGAATCATCCTCCTCTGTCACAACGCCCCCCCCTCCTGGACTTCCAACCTGGCGGCCGATTTTCCACGACGATGTGGAGCTCCCACAACGCCGAACGTCCGAGTCGGGGCCTCTGCTGGGCCCAGAGGTGGAAAGGAGCAGAAGGCACACGGTTGGGGAAGCCTCTTTGGCGCCCAGACAGCTCGACGCGGCGTGGAAAGCACCGGACTCGTCCCCCACGCGGTATCGGACTTCCTACCAGAGAGCACCGTTGCGGCGCGTGTACTGCGACAAGTGCAGCGAATACCCCGAAGGCTTCCGAGGCGAACACGAGCTGAAGCGGCACACGGATGCGAAGCACGCGGCCCTGGTGCGCCGCTGGGTCTGCTGCGAGCCGGACAGCGTCGGCGGCGATGTTTCCCTTCGGCCCCTCGTGTCCTTGTCCAGCTGCAAGGCGTGCATGGCGCAGAAGCAGTACGGGGCGTACTACAACGCGGCCGCACACCTGCGAAGAGCTCACTTCAGCCCGCACCGAGGCGGCAAGGCAAGCGGTGACTGGCCGCCCATGTCCGTCCTGAAGGACTGGATGCGGGAGGTGCGGCAGCCGCTGGATCCGTCGCAGGCCGACTATCTGAGCGGATGTGAGGACGAGGGGGACAATGCCGCCTCGGAATCATCGGCAGCATCTGCCATGGCCAGGGTCGTTCCCGAGCCCACGCCATCACGACCCTACCTGGTCTCGCCCATGGACGACGCCTGGCGACATGGGCCCTCGACGCAAGCCAACACCCAACAACCGATCCAGCCGGGGCCGAACCGGTCGGCCGACAGCCGGAGCCAATGCCCCAATGCGGATTGCGGCCGGATCGTCAAGGATCTTGCAGCGCACATGCTGACGCATCAGGAAGAACGCCCAGAGAAGTGTCCCATCGGCTCATGCGAGTACCACATCAAGGGCTTTGCCCGAAAGTACGACAAGAACCGCCACGCGCTCACCCACTACCGAGGCACCATGGTGTGTCCCTTTTGCCCCGGCGCCGGGTCGCCGTACGAGAAGCTCTTTGGCCGGGCAGACGTCTTCAAGCGGCACCTGGCCACGGCGCACAACGTCGACCAGACACCGACAAACAACAACAACAACAACAACAGCAGCAGCAGCAGCAGCAACAACAACAACAACAACCACCGCAGCAGCAGCAGCCTGGCGCATCTGCTGGACGACCAAGCCCCTTCGTCCCCGGGCCTGGTCCACCTCCAGAACGAGGGCGGCGCCGGAGCCCGGTGTTCCATCTGCGGCGGCCGGTTTGCCGCCGCGCAGGACTTTTACGAACATCTGGATGACTGCGTCCTTCGGGTGATTGTGCCGGTGCCGGTGCATCACTCGGAGGACGCTGTCCGCGCGGGGCGCTCTGATGCGGGATGCGGGTCCGTCAGCCCGCGGCAGATGGATGATGGTGGCAGGAAGTACTAGTGGAAGTGGAATGGAAGTGGAAGTGGAAGTGGAGGCTTTCACTCCTGGGCAAGCCAACCACACGAGCCCGAGGGTCTGTGATGCAGACAGAACCCGATGGGAGCCGGCGTTGGAGGCCATTCTCTGTTCTGGGAGAATGTCAAGGCACATGGTTCCTTGACGGGGAAGTCACCCGTCAAGATAGATGGGTCCTGTCAGCCCAAAGTCTGACGAGTTCTTCTCTCTTGCTACAAGTTCCTCTTTATTCTTTGTTCTTTGTTCTTTATTCTTCTTCTCTATACGTTTTGTTTATCTACTTCATCATCATCTTCTTTTTTTTTTTATTCCCTCTTCTTTTTTTCTCCCCTTTTTATTTTCTTCTTCTCCTCCTTCTTCTTCTTTCTTTTTTTTTTTTTCCCTCTCTTTCTTTCTTCTTCTTCTTCTTCTTATTTCCCTCTTCTTCCTCCTCCTCCTCCTCCTCCTCCTCCCCCCCTTCTTCTCTTCTCCTAT
>SRQA01001339.1:0-10888 GCA_018360365.1 Claviceps citrina
CTATAATTACTCTTTTATATATTAATAGGATCTAAGGGAGCTCTAGGATCTTATTATTAAGATTAATAAATTAGGGGCTTTATTTACTTATAAATATATGTTATATTTAGTAGTAAAGAGAATAGAAGTCTAATAGAAAAATAGTAAAGTAAGTAGTAGGGCAGGTAAAAGGGTAGAAATCTATAGCAGTTATTAGTCTAGACTAATAAATTTAATTAAATTAAGGGCTTAATAAATCTTATAATAGACAAGAGATATAATAATTCCTTTAACAGGCGTTTAAGGCTAGAAAGAGGAAAAATCATACCTATTAAAGCAAGTGGTATAGTGCTATAGTAAGCTTCCTTTCTTAGCACAAAATAGCTTTGTAAATAAACCCTAAAGAGCTTCCCTAAAGGGGATAGATTAAATTTATTTGTAATTATAAAATTATCTTTTTTATATTACTTCCTTTATTTGGTAGGATTAACTCTACTAATTTCGTAAA
The DNA here is from genome assembly GCA_018360365.1 of Claviceps citrina. Taxonomy (NCBI): domain Eukaryota; kingdom Fungi; phylum Ascomycota; class Sordariomycetes; order Hypocreales; family Clavicipitaceae; genus Claviceps; species Claviceps citrina. Next base: position 488 of record SRQA01001339.1, read on the forward strand.
AAATTAGCTACTATAAGCAGAAACTAGTATTTTGCAGGATATGTAAATCTAGCTAATCTATAGTGTAATTACTACTAATTAGTATTAATTTATATACAGGCAAATTAATAATAAAGGTATAAGAAATAATAAGTAATATACGCGTAAAAGGAAGTACTAGGATTCTAGTTAATGTTATTAATATTCCTATCTAGCTAGCTAAGTAGGAGGCCTTTTAGTGGTTTTTGTAATGCGCAAAGTTATAGGTTATGTGACCGGCGCACTAGCCACCTATCCGAGGCGAGCTCGGATGCGGCTAATTAGGATGCGCCGGGTCCCCGTTGACCCGACCCGTTGCGTTGATATTAACATAAACTATACAAAAAGTAATAAAAGTAATAAGACTTTTATATAAGAGCGCGCATAATACTCTTAAGGTATGCTATAATAGTTATAACCTTCTTCTCTATAGTGTTAGTTATACTAACGCTAGTAATAGCAGCAGGAGCGTTATTATAAACTAAGGGCTTCTTAGTTATAAGGTCCTACTATATATATAGCGTTATATAGTACTAGTTATATAGCTTCTTTTATTAGAAATAAAGCATATATAAAGATAGAGATCTTCTTACCTAACTATTAATGCCCTACGCTACTATTATTTATCTAGCTATAGGAGCTATAATAAAAGGCAAAGGGGAATACTTATAATTCCCCTACTTATAAGCATAATAACACTTACTACGCCCTTAAGCATAATTAAAGTAGTGCCTATTACCCTTACTATAAATATAAAAGTATACACACCCTTAGTAAGAGTGTGCACGCTTTATACCTTTAGTAGGGATAGTAAGCTATTATAAAAGTTAGTAAGTAATAATATTAGGAAGAAGAAAAGCATAAGAAAGTATACTATTTACTAACCCCTTCCTACTAGCTTAAAGCCCTTAGGCCCCTTAGTATTACTAGGAGGACTAATATTCTCCTCTTTCTCCCTAGAAGCTATAGGTAATAGTATCTCTAAGCTTATAAGCTTAGAGTTACTAAAGCTAGCATTACTAGCTCCCCCCGCTCCCCTTCCTGCTAGTAGTATAGTTCTCTAGTAAGTAATAGCGCTTATTATATATATATGTATATATATATATTTTTTTAATTATAAAGGTTATTAAAGGAGGAAAAAGGAAGCTTTTAACCTAGCTATAAAGGGCAGTATTATATGTAGTAAGTATAGTAAGTAAGAGGCGAAAAACTTACCTTAAGCTTACTTTAGGGGTGTGTTACGCGCTCGCGAAAACACTATATATTTTAGTAATAAAGTTAATTAACCCCTCTTTAATAGCCTTAAATTAGCATTAATTAGGGGGTGTGTTACCTATAGTCACGTATGTGGATCCCTTTAGATAGTTATCTCGCTTTATTGTAAAGAGCATAGTCACTGCCCTTTGCCCTGTGCGCTACTAGGGCACATAGGAGCTCTTTTCTGCCCACATCTGGGCTCTCTTTTTTCCCTCTCTTTTTCTCTCTTTTGTATCCATGTATCTAGATAGGTTATACTATCACGTATCCGTACTAGTGCATCTTTCGTGCTAGAGCACCCTAACCTTTTCTACGTCTTTGCCGCACACGGTCCCACGGCGTCCAACGGGCCCAGCTGCATCGAGCTCCAGGGAGACTGGATCGTCGACGTCATGACCAAGATGCGAGACGACGGCATCGAGTCGGTTGAGCCTACGGTCGAGGCCGAGGCGGACTGGACCGCGCTGGTCCATGCTATTTACCACGACTCGCTGGTGAAGAGTACGCGGTCCTGGTATGACGGATCCAACATCCCCAGCAAGAGGCTGGAGCCGCTGATCTTCTTTGGTGGATTTCCCATGTATCGCGAGCTGTGCTACAACGCGCTCGAGAAGAATTTGGAAGGTTTCGAGGTCAAATACAAGCATATGTGACGTCACATGTGACGTCACAGGTCACGCTTAGGGACCCGCCGAGTCTACCCATACGAGAAAAGACCGGTACGATAACGAGACGAAGTATTAAATTATGAAGAAAAGAGCAAAAAGCCCACTTAAAAACAAAGGAATAATATAATTACAAGAGAGCTCCGAATTTGTACAAATTAGAAGGAGCTAATAAGTAATATTATAAAGCGAAAAACCTACTTAAATAAGGGGTAATTATAATAGGCTATAGTTGTTACGTGCTAGAATCTCTTATAAGGACTTGTAATTGCTATAACCTCTAACCGAGGTTGCATGTTATGGGATAGTGTTACGGTCTAGAAGGGACCTCTACAAACACGTGGGTGCCCTTACTATAAAGGAGGAATTTAGCTAGATTTAGGTAGAGATTATTAATCTTATATATATATATATATTATATATACTTTAGCACTTATTATAACTAAGGTATAAGGTATAGTACCCTTTATAACTCTTATAATAAAGTCCTACCTAATTAGTAAACTTTCCCCTTATATATAAGAGAACTAATATTATTAGTATTAACGCAACGGGTTAGGTTAACGTGGACCTAGCGCATTCTAATTAGCTGTATCTTGTTAGGGGTCAATCTAGGGATACTAGAGTGAGAGACGTAAGAAGGTCACGAAAACTAGAAGGTAGGTTGCGATGCATAACTATATTAATTCTTGCCCCCTATTTATGTGTAGCAGAGGCCTCTTGTTAGAACTAGAAAGCCACGAGGTTGCCTTAGGCTAATAAGGTTTATTTACACAAGCAAGCTCCTATTAGACTTATGTTATATAATAAGGTTATTTACTATGTATAACTACTAAACTTATAGTAAATACCTAAAGGTATATAATACTTATAATTATATAAGTATAAACCCCTTACTAAATTAAATAAAAAAAAGTAAGAATTAAAACTATTACTTATTATTATATATTTTTAAATAAGCTATAACTTTTTTAAACTTTTATTTTAATATTCTTAACTTACTTATAATAATTTTAATTCTTTTATTTATATTAAACTATTAAATTAAGAAAGTTATTATAGTTTAGACTTATAACTATTAGTATTAACGCAACGGGTCGGGTTAATGTAGCCCTAGCGCAATTCTAATTAGCTACATCTAAGCTTGCTTTAAATAGCTAGCTAGTGCGCTAGGCACGTAACCTATAACGCATATATTATAAAAACTACTAAAAGGCCTTACACCCTCCCTCCTAGCTAGTATAATTAATAATATTAATAACAATCTTAGTACTTTCTTTTTATATATGCTTTGCTTATTATTTCTTATAGCTTTATTTATTAGATTTATTTATATAAACTAATACTAATTAGTAGTTAAAAAACTATAGATTTATAAGATTTTATAGAAGAGATAATTTAGAGATTATAGTTAGGTTTAATTTATCTTACTTAGGGAAGCTTTTTAGGACTTACTTATAAAGCTAGCTTATAAAGGTTTTAATTTATCTTACTTAAGGAAGCTTTTTAAAATCCTTTAAAAAGCAAATTTATACTAAGTAGAAAGCTTATTATATATTATACTACTTGCTTTAATAAGTATAAATTTCCTTCTTCTAGCTATTAAAAGCCTATTAAAGGAAATTCCCTACCTTTTATTTATTATAAGATTTATTAAATATTTAATTAAATCTATTAGTTTAGGCTAATAACTACTATAAATTTCTACTCCTTTACTTACTTTATTACCTACTTTATTAACCCCTTTAAATCCTATTTTCTTAAATTTAAATAAAGCATAATATATAATAATAACTAGACTAAACCAAAGTCCTTACTTAGAGCCCTTAAAGGTAATAATCCTAAATCTCCTGCAGGTATTAGTAATATATAAAGGAGCTATTATATTAAATTAGTATAAGCTTAAGTATAATAAATTTAACCTAAAAAAAGCTATACCTTATAAAATCTAGAAGCAAATTACTTACTTTATTTAGTAAGCTAATACTAAAAACCTTTATAATAAGGTTTTATAGCTAAGGTTATAAGATTAATTTATAAACTAAACTACTAATACTTTTAAGTATAAAAATATAGCTATTACCTATACTTTTTATGTTAGGACTAGAAAGCCACGAGGTTGCCTTAGGCTAACAGGATCTATTTGCACAAGCAAGCCTCCGTTAGACTTACGTTATATAAAAAGGTTATTTGCTACGTATAACTACTAGACTTGTGGCAAGGACCTAGAGGCATATAATACTTATAATTATATAAGCATAGACCTCTAACTAAATTAAATAAAAGGGGGCAAGAATTAAGACTATTACTTATTACTATATACCTTTAAATAAGCTATAACTTCCTTAATCTCTTACTTTAATATTCCTAACTTATTTATAATAATTTTAATTTTTTTATTTATATTACATTATTAAATTAAGAAAGTTACTATAGTTTAGACTTATAACTTAATATATAATAGTAATAAAGTTACTAGAGAAGGCACTAAACTTATATAAAGACCTATAGCTATGCCTAGAGCTAGTATTGTATTTAAATTACTACTATAACTTATTATACCCTTTATTTAGTAAGAGCTTATAGTAGCTATAAAAAACACCCTTATTAGTAATAATTATAATACTAAAATCTTAGCACTCTAAGAGTATATTAATTAAGTAAGGAAAAAATAGTAACTTTAAAAACTCTAAGAACTTATATATAATATTAATAATAAAGAATTACTAAAGGAGAATATATCTATAGCTTTTATTATACTTATTATATATTATTTATAGTAGACCTTTATATAAGCTCTCCTTAAGTAGCTTTCTTATAGTAACTAGAATACTTTTTAATTAAAGACTTTTATTAGTAACTATAAAGCATAATTTATAATAAATCCTTACTAATTTACTACTAACTTTATAAAGGTCTTATATACTAATACCTGCCTTACTAATACTATAAAGTAATATTAGGCTATAGGAGAAAAGATTTATAAGAATTATATTAAAAATCCCCTCTTATAAATTAACTTTTATAACTAGCTTAAAGAAGGCCTAGATAATTAAGAGAGCTATTCCCTTAGTATATAGTTAAAGCTTATTAGCTTTAAATAAGTAAATTATACTAACTTTAAAAGATTCCTTAAAAAATAAGAATAAACCTATACTAAACTCCCTTTTTAATTAAATATAAAAAATAAAATAAGCCTTTTTTAAATAAGCCTTAACTATTAAATTAAATAGGTTAATTAAAGTAATATCTAGTTATAGGTATTACATACGTAACAAGGGGTACTAGTTAGGTTTAATAGTTAAAGGTTCTATTATTAGTTATTCTATCTATCTAGTAAGGCAGCCCGCAATCCCCCTTTATAGGGGGGGGTTGTGGGCTACAAAGATTATGCGCAGGGGGTTATATGATTAGTTATATGCTTGCTTGCGTTGCTAGCGGGCCGTAGCGTGGCCCGCTAGCTTAGCGCGTCCGCCACGGGTAGCATAGAATAATCTTAACCCGTAATATAAGGGATTATTCTAACACTAGTAATTCTCTCTTTTTATAATTAAAATCCTTATATTATAGCACGTATAACCTTCTCCCTAATAATAGTATTAGAGGTACCGTTCCCTCTAATCTAATAACCTAATATAAAAAAATATAGGAAATGTAGCGGGTAGTTAAGGTTAAATAACCTAATTATAGGCAAAGGTACAAGCTATAGCGTTGCAAGCAGGGAAGGGCTATAGTGTTATAAGCATAAAAAAAAACAGGAAAAAATCACAAATAAAAAACAATAAATATAAGTAATAAAAGGGTCCTTTCTTTATAGGACTTTATGTGGTCTGCGTCACCTTTATTTTTAGGCGTAATGTTAATCCCTTATACCTTATATTTAGATCCTTCTAGGCAAGCTTTAGAAAGGTTAGCTAGCTAAGGGTCTAAAGGTTAGCTTGCTAAAGGGCTTGAAGGTTAGCTTGCTAAGGGTCTTAAAGGTTAGCTTGCTAAGGGTCTTAAAGGTCAGCTTCCTAAGGCTTTAATTAGCTCGCTTAAAGCTTCGAATCTTGCTAATCCCTTTGACAAAACGTGGTTAAATTCGTGGTTAAATTTGTGGTTAAATGTAGCGGATTTGACGGCTTTAAAAGAGGGTTAAATATAGCGGATTTGATGGCTTCGAAAGAGGGTCAAATATAGCGGATTTAACGGCTTTAAAAGAGGTTAAAAGTGACAAATTTAGCGGCTTTTAAAGAGGTTAAATATAACGGATTTAGCGGCTTTTAAAGGGGCTTTTGTAGGTTTAGATCGGTGGCGTTCGCGTGTGTTTAAAGGGTCGAATTCCTTGTAATCTTAAAGGTCTTCGCGAGGGTGTAAAGGGTTAAATTCCTTGTGATTTTAAAGGTCTTTAAGGGGTCTTTAAAGGGTCTTTAAAGGGTCTTTCGTTAGTCTTACAGGCTTCTAAAGCTTTAGTCTTTGTAGTTAAAGGGTCTAAAGAGCTCTAACTAAAGGTCTTTGCAAAGGCTTATTAGAGGGCTTATTAGGTTTAGAAGAGAGGGATTTTTAAAGCTTTTTATAATCTAAAGGCTTTAAATCTGTCTGTTGTTAATAGAGTTAAAGGGTTAGCTCCGCATTACTTTCGTTCTTAGTAAAGGGATTTGCAGGGAGGTTAGCTTAGGCAAAGGTAATAAAAAACGCAGTCTTTAAAGGTTGCGGCGTTTTTTGTAGTCTTTAAAGGCTCTTTGTAAGCTAACGTAATCTTAGGAGACTAAGCAAAAAGTTGCTTACTAATAAAGGGAAAAGAGGGCAAAAAATAGGCTCTTCTAGCAGAGGGGAAAACAAGGGGAAAAGTAGCCTTTTGTGATAAAGTTATCGCGGGAGAAAGAGGTCTTCTTGCTAAGGGGAAAAGAGGTCTTCTTGCTAGGGGGAAAAAGAGGGTTCTTTGTGATAAAAAACAGGCTTAAAAGCAGGCTTAAAAACGGGTTCTTTTTGCTGATAAAAAACGGGCTTAAAAACAGGCTCAAAAACAGGCTTAAAAACAGGCTCAAAAACAGGCTCAAAAACAGGCTTAAAAACAGGCTCTTTTTGCTAAGAGGAAAGAGGAGCTTTTAAGGGGGTTTGCTAAGGGGAATTTAAAGCTTTTAAGGGTTCTTTCTGACGGGCAAAAGGGGAAGAGGGGTCTGACTTTAAAGGAGGTGATCTCTGCTGCTAAAGGTCTGACTTAGAAGGAGGGGATTTTAAATTAGGGGATTTCTACTGCTAAAGAGAGGAAAAGAGTAATTCCTCTAGCGAGTCTTCGGCTTTTAACAATAGAAAAAGAGGTCTTTCTAGCTAAAGAGAGGGATTTTTATCCTTTAAAGGGTTCGAAGGTCCTAATGTTATTAAAAGTGGGGCAAAAGGGAGCTTTTCGTGATGAAAAGAGGTCTCTTTTAGAGGCTTTTTAAGATTAAGGGCTTTTGAGGGCTCTTTGTGACAGGCAAGCGAGACTTTTAAGGGGTTTTTGTAAGGGGCAAGAGGGTCTTTATAAGGGGCAAGAGGGGAGGAGAGGTCTGATTCCTTTGAAGAGGGGAAAAGAGGGGATCTTTGCTGCTAAGGGGAGGAAGAAGGTGCTGCTTTCTCTGGCGAATCTTTGGCTTTTAATAAAGGCAAAGAGGGCTTTTCCTAGGGGGGTCTTTAAGGTTCTTTATAATATCTCTAGGGCTCTTTGTAAGAGGGTCTTTAAGGGTCTTCGCTAGGTCTCTAAGGGTCTTCTTCGTGAGGGGGTCTTTAAGGGTCTTCGCTAGGTCTCCAAGGGTCTTCTTCATAAGGGGGTCTTTAAGGGTCTTCGCTAGGTCTCTAAGGGTCTTCTTTGTGAGGGGGTCTTTAAGGGTCTTCGCTAGGTCTCTAAGGGTCTTCTTCGTGAGGGAGTCTTTGTGGCACTCTTTAAGCTTAAGCTATATTTATAAGCTGCTAAGGGAGGCTTGTGCGGTTAATCTTAATATAAATACCTCCTCTTGCAAGGAGGGTTCTAAAGCTTTAAAGAAAATATATAGGGACTCTCTTAAAGTTATCTTTAGTCTAGAGGATAAAGTCTATTATAAAGCTTTCCTAAAGAGTCTTTGTATAGAGGGGCTTGTTATCTTCTAGCACGTATCCCTAGATAAATTAGGCAATCTTCCCATAAAGCTCTAATTATAAGGCTTTTAAAGGGTTAAAAGGCTTCTAATTACGCTTTTCACAGGTGTATTTATGCTAGTTTTAGGGCATTAGGCTCTTGAACCTTGTAATGCAGTAAGGGAGCAGGGGAGTCTTTATCTTTAAAGTATTTTATTAGCTAGGGGGGGGGGTATAGAGGGGTTTGTAATTAAGGTTAGAAGGTCTAAAGCCTAGGGAAGCAGGGCTTGCAGGGGGTCTTTTAATGTGATTAAGGTTGTAAGGGGTCTGAAGCCGAGGGAAACCGGGCTTGCAGAGGGTCGTGTAATCGTGAGGTCTAAAGCCTAGGGAAGCAGGGCTTGCAGAGGGGTTCGTGATCAAGGTTAGAAGGTCTAAAGCCTAGGGAAGCAGGGCTTGTAGAGGGGTTTGTAATTAAGGTCGGAAGGTCTAAAGCCAAGGGAAACTAGGCTTACAGAGGGTCTTATAATCATAAGGTCTGAAGCCTAGGGAAGCAGGGCTTGCAGAGGGATTTTCTTAAGGTTCTTGATAAGGGTACAAAACAGCTATCTTATAGGCAGGCTTAAAGGATTAAGCTAACTTATAATAATAGAATTACTTAAGCACAAAGTAGCTATCTTATAGACAAGCTAGATAAGCTAGTCTATAATAACAGAATTGCCTTAGCATAAAGCAGCTATCTTATAGGCAGGCCTAGAGAACTAGGCTAACCTATAATAGCGGAATTAGCTCTTCTATATTAATCCTTATAAATCTGTAGTCTTTTTTATAACCTGCGTAAATTACTACGCGGCTAATTAACTAGACCACTAATTAGTATTAGATTAAACAAGTTAATTAAAGTAACATCTAGTCACAGGTATTACATACATAACAAGGGGTACTGGTTAGGTTTAATAGTTAAAGGTTCTATTATTAGTTATTCTATCTATTTAGTAAGGCAGCCTACAATCCCCCTTTATAGGGGGGGGTTGTGGGCTATAAAGGTTATATATAGGGGGTTATGTAATTAGTTACATGCTCGCTTGCGTTGCTAGCGGGCCGCAGCGTGGCCTGCTAGCTTAGCGCGTCCGCCACAGGCGGCACAGAATAATCTTAACCTATAATATAAGGGATTATTCTAACATTAACTATAGCTTAAAAATATATTTAATTAGTAGTGTATAAGTAGTAAATTAGTATAAACGTATTAATAAATATATCTCCTATTATAAATCTAATAGTAATAAAGGTAACTATAATAATTCTTTTAGGTATAATAAGAGGAAAACTTAGGCAGACTTTTTAGAAAAAGAAACTTTACTAAACCTAAAAGGAAAGAGTAGCAACTAACTAAGTACTTTATAGTAAAGCTAGGAAAAAGAGGCTATATATTATAAGTATAAAAAGAAGGGCTATATATAACTAAATTACCTAGAACCTAACTATAGTATTTATAAGAAAAGCAGCTATACTACTATTATATATAAAAGTAATTACTTTAATTTAGTAACTTATTTAAATACTACTAGACCTAATATAAAGAAGAAAAAGTCTTATGCCTAGGAAAGCGCCCTAGCTTTAGGGACTAATATAAGATTTTATATTAAATCGTCCCTAAGGCTAGGAAACTACTAGGTTATAATAACGTTAGCGCTAGCTAATACTAGTACTACTTATTTTGTTATTTATTCTAAGTTACTAATAAAGATAAATTAGAAAAAAGTAAGAAGGAGTAATTTGCTAATAGAATTAGCAAATATACTACTAGAATACTATAGTATACTTAATATACTTTATAAAGTGTTTAATAGTATAAATTATAAAAAGATTTATTATTGTTAATTTGTACACAGGCGAATTAATAAATAAAGGTATAAGAAATAATAAGCAATACACGTGTAAAAGGAAGTACTAAGATTCTAGTTAACGTTATTAATAATAACTATCTAGCTAGCTAAGTAGGAGGCCTTTTAGTAGTTTTCGTAATGCATAAAGTTATGGGTTACGTAACTAGCGCACTAGCTACCTATCTAAGGCAAGCTTAGATGTGGCTAATTAGGATGCGCTAGGTTTATATTAACCTAACCTATTATATTAATATTAATACTAGCACTCTTCTCTTTTTATGCTAGAAATTAATATAACATAAAAAGCCTCTAATCCCTCCTTACTAAATATATTAAACACTTAGCTAATTAAATCTAATCCTTTAATTAGATTCTTACATAAAGTAATAAAGGAAATAGTAATAGTTATTATAATATAATAGGTACTAATTAGTATAACCCTAATATCCCTAAAATATATATAACACACTATAGTTATAGCTAAAGAAATAAATATAAAAGTT